>CM051025.1:49231680-49441680 GCA_027627225.1 Congeria kusceri
TAACTGTTGCATACTTTTGGGGAATACAAATTTAAATAATTGTTTACATAAGCGGTTAAAATGAAATAAACATATCCTCGCGTATACTCTAGAACTGAGGCTAATTATGAACGTATTTTCTCATTGTATGCCATAAACAGAATGATATATTCATTCACGTAACGAAATAACTATTTTGTTTAGCCTACATTTATATAAGCTTTACGCTCTATAAATAGCAAGTATGCAATGTTCCCATGCATAAATCTCTCTCACAGAGTTGCCGTTCCAAGTAGCCCATTGATTCTAGCGAGTTCATCGCACATTCCACCAAAAGTAGTGGCATTCTAAAAATAGCGCGCGTAGCCAGCAACGACTGTATAGCTGTGTTAATATACTCGTACATGCATAAATAATAGCGTTCAGAGAATCCTAAACCTAAAAATTTCAATAAATGTGGAATGTATATTATAAACTTACTGTTAATTTGATTTAAAATTGTGGTTACGATTTATTAACGATTATTTATAATTGCATCTTTCTATCAACTTCTCCAGTAGATGTTATTTAATCTGTAAAAAGATGCTACATTTTCTATAGATAAAATGTTATGAAAGAAGATTCGGAATATGTCGAATTGTTATACGCGTAGCATGAATACACAATTTGCAATACTAATTATACACAGGAACCCTTGATATATCATATTTCTACTGATATAATTTAAAATCGTCATAGTCTAATGAATTTTTATGTTTGCGTTATCAAAATATAAAGTCTTAACATTTCAAAAATCGCTGAATGTTCCCTGACTATTGCTTTTTATTGGGATACACAGGGTACATGTTTATTTGACTTCAAATCGTTATTATATTAGATAACTAACATGAATGGTATATTACCGGTACTATAAATAACTATATAGACTCGTCTGATACATAATAATTTTAATTCATTCCCGAAATTATTTTCTTACATTGTTAATTTGTTTAATTGGCTTGACAAATTCAGATAACAATTATGTTGGCCTAAATTATTTTGGTTATTCATATATCACTGGTGGAAACATGGAGTTGTATGATTGGTTTATTCACGGCATAGATATTAATTATAATTCTTTTTAATTTTTAAATTTATAAATTTATCTCAAATAAACTTTTGGGTCCGAGAAGTTTTCTTATAGTGTCCGAAAAATCTGGCGTTCAATAAGTCCCCTAATGTTGGTGGGGACCAAAAAATCTGGGATCTGTGAAGTCACGTAACCGATCATCTTGGCCGTCTGTTTAGGTAATCTTTAAATGACATCTCAATATTAATTTCAACGCCGATTGTCTTTTTTTAAAGACATTTCTCGTTTAAATTATTTTATCGAGAAAAATAGAGAACAAATGTTTTACAAGCGGAACAGACACAGGTGAAACTGACTGGTGGAAAACATGTGCAGAACCAATGCATCCGATGCCCTTATACTGACATAACAAACGAACCCAATGTTTTAAAAGGACAAATGTCGATAACACTTCACGAGTAATACACACTGATCCGGTAACATTTTGCTAGTTTTACGGACGGATTCGATAGTTCACCGACTAGTTTTACCGACAAATCCGATAGTTCACCGTAATTTTGCCGACGAATCCGATAGTTCACTAGTTTTACTGACGGATCCGATAGTTCACCGACAGATCCGCGATCCGACATTTCACTAGAGTTACCGACGAATCCGAAAGTTCACCGTAGTTCTACCGATGGATCCGATAGTTCACCGTAGTTTTACGGGCGGATCCGATACTGCACTAGTTTTATGGACTGATCCAATAGTTCAACGTAGTTTACCGACTGATCTGATAGTTCACCGTAGTTTTACCGACGGTTTTACGAACGGACGCGATAGTTCAACGTAGTTTACCGACGGATCCGATATATCAATAGTGTTACCGACAGATCTGCGTTCCGATAGTTCACTAGTTTTACCGTCGAATCCGATAGTTCACCGTAGTTCTGTCGACGGATCTGATAGTTCACCGTAGTTTTACGGACGGATCCGATACTTCACTAGTTTTACGGACTTATCCAATAGTTCAATTTAGTTTTACCGACGGATCTGATAGTTCACCGTAGTTCTACCGACGGTTTTACGGACGGATCCGATAGTTTGACGTAGTTTTACCGACGGATCCGATAGTTCACTAGTTTTACCGACAAATCCGATAGGTCACTAGTTTTACCGACGGATCCGATAGCTCACCGTAGTTTTACCGTCGACGGATCCAATAGTTCACTAGTTTTACGGACGGATCCGATAGCTCAACGTAGTTTTACGGACAGATCCGATACTTCACTAGTTTTACTGACTGGTCCAAAAGTATAACGTAGGTTTACCGACAGATCTGATAGTTCAGCGTAGTTTTACCGACGGTTTTACGGACGGATCCGATAGTTCAACGTAGTTTCACCGCCGGATCCGATAGTTTATTAGTTTTACCGACAGATCCGATAGGTCACTAGTTTTACCAACTGATTCGATAGTTCACCGTAGTTTTCAACGGATCCGATAGTTTACTAGTTTTACGGACGGATCCGATAGTTAACGTAGTTTTGCCGAGGGATCCGATAGTTCACCGTAGTTTTACCGACGGTTTTACGGACTGATCCGATAGTTCATCGTAGTTTAACGACGGATCCGATAGTTCACCGTAGTTTTATCGACGGATCTGATAGTTCACTTGTTTTACAGACAGATCAGATATTTCACAATGTTTGCATCCGATACAATTTCACTATTATAGTAGTAGGATCGACGATTTGTCTAAAATATACACGTAAGGAATATATTATATATAAATTTGTAAAGCCACATTTTGGTCATTGGCCATCGCTTATTAAATTTAAAATACTGTACTTGTCCAAAAGTACCTTATATTATATTTCTTATGTGTATATACACTGCGAATAAGATTAAGATTCCGTGAGTGTTTGTCAATAAATATTATAGCAATACTTCTCATATATATTTGTGTACATGCATTTAAATAATAAGAATGCATTTAATGTAATCGCAAGTGTCATAACCACATTTTCCTGCTCAATCTGTCATTTTGTAATTGTTCTATCCAGTATATCTAATGTTTTATAATTATGTATTGCAAAATATTTTATGCAATAGACGTTTGAACTAGGATCTGTTTTCACTTACAAGTAGAACAAGATTCTGTGTTTGATGAACACACATGCCCCCGGTTGGTGCTTGATAGCCCATTTCTTAGTCCAAATTATGTCAAGGTCAAGACCATAGTGAGGTTGGGTGATATGGGTGGATTGCGAACGGTCATAAGTAACAATTGTGTAAATATCCAAGTGATGTAGTAAGCGGTGTTGGTGCTAGACGAAACAGTAAAATCTAGTTAACCAAGAAATGGCACTATTTAAATTTTAAGTCCAAATTAGGCAAGGTCAAGGTCAAAGTGAGGTTGGGTGATATGGGTGGATTGGGGATGGTCATTAGCAACAACAGTGTAAGTATCCAAGTGTTGTAGCATGCGGTGTTGGTGCTAGACGAAACGGTAAAATCTAGTTAACCAAGAAACGGCCCATTTGAATTATTGTAAGTGCAAATTAGGTCAAGGTCAAAGTTGGGTGATATGGGTGGATAGGGAATGGTCCTGATGCATAGCGAATGGTCCTAAGAAACAACTGTGTAAGTTTTCAAATGAAATAGTTAGCGGTGTTTGTGCTAGATGAAACAGTAAAATCTAGTTAACCTTGTCACGGACGGACGGACAGGACAATCACTATATGCCTCCCTCATTGAGATGCTGGGGGCATAAAAACGCAAGAACTAAGAAGGCTAGTAAGAACTAACACAGTGTTTTTAAGGCAATTTATTTAGAAAAAAAAAAAGAAAGACAGTAAACCACAATAATAAAAGCAACACTAAAAGAAGGATTCGTGTAAATGCCAAAAAATAAATGTTTATTTTTAATAAATGCACTTTTACTGGATGATAAATCATGAAAGATCATTATTTTATGCCAAAACATTTAAACAATATTTAGTTGTGAAACATTGTATACAAACTATATAAAACTTTTCAATCAGAAATCGTGAGTTTAAATATGCAGTTATTATAGTATCAATACATAAAAAAATGCCATACATGTGTGATTAAATATGTACACAACATTTTATTGTCATGCTATAAAATAATAGTGAGTTGCATATTTTATTCTGTGTGTATACAAAAAACAAATCAATCCAGACTCATAACCTCGAATGTTCAGTTAAGATTTGATTTAAAAAATATAATCAGCTAGATTTTTGTTGTTATGCATAATGTTATTTTTCTAGCTTTAACTGTAACACTATTATTTATATTCTTCTTTGATATTAAACATAACAAATGTGACAAAATAATTGAATCAATGTAATTTTTGCAATAACTAAAACGCCTTTTTTCAGTTTGACTTTGCAGTGTGCGGCAAGACATTTGCTTACCAATTATAATTATCATTTAGATGAGTACAAAAAGTTTTTATATCACAAAAAGGACCAGCCAAATTTCACAACAAACACACAAAAATATCACAGAATATAAAACGTGGACGGACCTGCCACTATGTAAATATCTACACATTTTATTCTACATCTGTATTGTCTGTAAAAGAAAAATATTTGTATTAATCAGAAAATTATTAATTTAACATACTCATGTCTATTCATTCAATAACACTTAGTTGTATTTGTTTAAATGCATTTAATTGCATGTGGAGTAACAGAATAAGTTCGAAAAGTTATACTATTTTTTTAATTTAAAGTTATACATATATGTTTTTAAAAACTAGTAAATTGACGGACCAAAAAATAGAAAGAAAAAAATGTACAGAAATCAAACAGTTAGTAACTAGAAGTAAGAACTTGACATATTTTGTTGTTAGTTTTATTTTTTTTAGTGAAATTAATACAATTGTTAAAAGTAAGTTTCATTTTAAACTACATGTGTATCAAAAGTGAAAATCCCTCTACCAATCAATTTGCTTGTAAATAAAAAAAAATATTTTAATCTTAACACAGGACAATATAAATCATATGAAAACACCATGTCAACAATTAAAGTGTCTACAAAAATGTTAAAATATGTGTATAAGATATCACAGAAATGTTATTCAAAATTAAATACAATCAAACAAGTTAATCACACAAAAGACACAATTGGTATTTATGGTGTTTACTAAATTTAGGCATCAATACATATGCCAGTCAATGTGCATATGAATTTATTAATAAAGATAAAATATAACAAAAGTTTGCGTATTAGTTAGAAAAATAGTAAACAGACAGTTTTTAACGTGCAGGTTCCTAGAATGCTCTGCTTTTAATAGTAAAGCTATGCTAAAACATATAGGACATTAAGTTTCAACAGTTGGTTAATCTAATGCAAAGACAAACACTTACAAATCATTATATGATAAAGGTACTTATTATGTGTTTTAATAAAATACTGATAATTGATAAAAGTGATATCGTATATAAATATTTGAACAGTAGTTGATTGTCTTGAATTACAAAAACAAGTATTTCGAAAAGATTAATATATACCTGACAGTATATTGTTGGCAATGTTTCAAAATGATCACAATCAGAACATAAATCTGGCTTAAAGTATAACATACTGTTCTGCAAAGGTGGTCAAGTTCTGTGTGACTTTTGACCCCAAACACAGTAACAAAAGTAATTTAACAGGTTTTAGGCATACATCTGTCAATGCATGAAACTATGTTTGTCAACATATCAGATGACATTCTTTTTTTAGAAAAACAAGGCATGCTGTTTACACATATAAACCAAACAAACCATTTTGTTCTATGTGTGTTTAAACACTTATTTACTGATAAATGATATACGGTATTGCAAAATGTTTACAATGTTTCTTATCTGGAACAATTTGGTTTAAAAGATACTAGTTGTACAAAGCAAACCGACATGTCCAGTTTTAACAATGTTAGTAAAGTATATATACTGATCTCTAAATGCTGTATTTAAAAACTTGTGATGTCATTTATTTTTGTATCTTTTACACCACTTCAAACTGAGCTCTAGCGTAAATACTGGGTCTGTTCCTTATAACTTATAATTCTTCAATATCCTCCTCAATTGTTTCTCCCTTCTTCAGCTGGGCGATCACCTGCAAGTTACGATGGCAACACATAATATCAATGTACAGTAAAACCCCGCTAATACGACCACTTGGGGGTCTTAATAAAAGTGGTCTTATTAGCGGGTTGGTCTTATTATCGAGGTACGGCAGATCACCAAGTCATACGTCTGTGTAATTTTAAGTTTTAATGAAAATAATGAATAAATAGATAACGAAAATTCTGATTTGTTTTCAATAAATAAGTTGTATTGACTACAGATTATGTAACTTACAGTCATGAATATGAACTTTACATTGAGTCGGAAATTAATTAAAACTTGATTAACTAAGCCCATTTAAGGTTCAGCATTCATCAGTGTTACCCACTGACTGTCAGCTATATCAATTAACGTAATCTGATACACAATCGATGTGTTAATCCCTTATCAAATATTTGTACCACTGTTGTTCACACTCTCCTTTTATAGAGCATTAGCAGTTTGTTGTCTACACGACATATGTTGTTAATTGATGATGTTAAGTGTCAACGACCAAATGACCCTGGTCGCAATAACGGGGTTATTTTGAGCATTATTTGGTCCTTACGGTCTTGGATTAGTGGTCGTAATACGGAATAGCGGGGTGCCCGTATAATCTGGGTTCGCGACCAAAACTGCATTTCAAAATTATTTGAAAGTATGTGTTATTATAAATAGTTTTAGTTCTATCCGGACGTTTCTTGGGCAGAAATAATTTTAGAACAATACAAGTTCAAGTTAAGCAAAATTTGCCTATCATGCATTCAAAATTTTCCCCTTGAATTCCAGTCCAGGGGCGTCGTGGGAAAACTGGACTTATTACATGTGCGTAAAGTGTCGTCCCTGATTAGATTGTGCAGTCTGCACAGGCTAATCCAGGACGGCACTTTCCGCTTTTATGGTATTTTCTGTTTCAAGGAAGTCTCTTCTAACCATAAATCCACTTTAGGCGGAAAGTGCCGTCCTGGATCAGCCTGTGCGGACTGCACAGGCTGATCCGAGACAACACTTTACGCACATGCATTAAGACCGGTTTTTTCACGACGCGCCACAAATAATTTATTGATACTCACATTCTTGAGTCTGGCAATTTCCTTGTTGTCAGCATTCTTGGACGCATCATTTGTGATCAGTTTCACTCTTGAGGCATATCTGAATGATAAGAGATTGTTATTTTATGATCAAGGATATTCGTGTACATACCAAAAGAAACATCAAATCCAGGTTTGAAAAGTGGTTGCCATAGAAACCGCTTATATAATAATGGCCTCTTTGACAAGGCCAATAAAAAAAAATTGTGTTTCAGGCAACCCAACCCTACCTAGCGAAACCCCCCTGACCCTTACGTTTTTGGCGACAATTGTTTTCCGTGAAATCCATAATCATCAGATTTTAGATAATATTCAATGTTTTTTGACCGAAATGTGTCTTTAAAAAAACAACAACAAAAAAAACAACCCAACCCTACCTAACGTTTTTGAGACCGTTGCCCGAAACAAACAATTTTTTTTGGGGGGGCTCAATCACTAACGGCTAAGTAGTGGTAAGCCAGTGGCAGTTGGAAAATATACTCTTGAAGTTATCATACTAATTTGCAAGCAAACAATATTACTGTTATCTAATAATCTGCCTAATGATGAAACGAATGCAACAAATGCCGTACGTGAGAGAAATAACAGTTTCGTCCATATTGTAGTCAGCGGGAGAGATGTTCACGAACATGAGTGTCTTGGCGTTACCACCGAGGGAGTCCTGCATGAGCATGGTGAGCTTGTTGTTCCTGTAGGGAATGAACTGCTGGTCGCTACTCAAGGCGGAGATGACATCCCCCAAGGCTGACAGGGACTTGTTGATGGACATGGCCTCCTGAAAGTGTAGGGGGCGCATGTCGAGTATTTTATTGACTAATAGGCGGATTGACTATGAGACAGGGTCCCGACTTCAACTTCAATTTGGTCGTATTTTCCCACGTTACTATCATATTATAGGATGTTTCTTTCCATTAATGCCAAATGTGTTATCATAGTATTGAACAATACTGACGAAGTATCAACATCAGATACAAATATATTTTCTTATTATGATAAGTGGATAGTAACAATGTGTGGAAAACAAACCTTTGTTTTTTTAAATATAAAGAAGTGCAACATACAGATATAAAGACCAATAATTTGATTATTTCAAAATGATGCATTTCGATTGAAGTTGATTTCCAGGCATAAACAGAGAAGAAAGCTCACCTTCAGCTGTTCTGCCCCTGCCTGACTCTTGGCCACTCTCTCACTGCCTGCCAAGTCCACCAGGCTCAGCTGAAAGCACAACCACTATCGTATCACTTTCTGTGCATACCCAGTGCCACCCGTACATAATGTAATAGGAAGAAGAATTTCTGCTCTAATTATATCATTTTATGTTTCCTGTGTTATTTAGTGTTTGTTGTTTTCAGTCATATGCTTAAATATGCTCACAAACATTGCCATAGTGTGTTTTTGTCTTCTTTAAATAAGGACATCATTATGTTTTATTACATGATATTATTATACAACCACTGCATAATGCAATCAATTACTTGCATTATTACAGATGTAATTCAGTGGCTGAAATCTGTGGAACTGTCACAAGACTACATAAGGGCCCATCTGTGGAACTGTCACAAGACTACATAAGGGCCCATCTGTAGAACTGTCACAAGACTACATAAGGGCCCATCTGTGGAACTGTCAAGACTACATAAGGGCCCATCTGTGGAACTGTCAAGACTACATAAGGGCTCATGACTAAAAATGTTCTCAATCTCAAACTTAGTCTCAATTTGTTACATAAGGCCTAAAATAAAAAATTCTGTGTTTCCGGCAACCTGACCCTAACTAGCAACTTTTAAGCGGCGATTGTTTTTCGTTAAATCGTATTCGTCAGATTTTAAATAACTTTCCATGTTTTTTAATCAAAATGTGTCTTTAAAAAAAACACTCAATCCTGATCCTACCTAACTTTTTTGAGACCATTGCCAGAAACACACAATTTATTTGTTTGTGTCCAAATTATGAGTTTGATTTACTATTAAGATTAAGTGTGGGAATGTTCGTAGTTGTGGGGCCAGTATCTGACCTTTCCCTTGGTGACGTTGCCTGTGTTCCTGTTGGTGGACTCGAGGATGATGCCGATGACGAGATGGGACCTGGAGCTCTCCGCATTCATCTCTAGGCAAGCAAACACACACATTGAAAAATATAATTGAGGCGTGTCGTGGGAAACCCAAGCTTAATGCATGTGCGTAAAGTGTCATCCCGGATCAACGTGTGCAGTCCGCACTGGCTAATCCAGGAAGGCACTGTCCACCTACAGTGGATTTATATTTGGAAGCGATAACATCAAAACACAAAATACCATAAACGCGGAAAGTGTCATCCCGGATTGACTTGAATTTAAGTTTTGCTTCTTCTCATATATTATTATGAAATTGTTTGGATGGCCATGCACAATTTGTGAAGGTAACTTTCAAACATCAAACATACATGCTTACAAATTAAAATCACATAGTGACATTAGTGCAACCAGTATCAAGGCAAACAAGCAAAATTCTAATATACGCCACGTTCATACATTTGACAACTGACATAATTCTGACCAAACAATATCAGAAAGTCCTTTTAAAACACTGGACAATCTTGGAATAAGTTTCCATGCAAATGAAAGTGCAATAATTTATTCATATATTCTGTTCCTCTCTGAACCTAAACAAAAGACACTGTCAATATAATAAAATCATGATACTTAATTAAGCTGAGCTTGTGATATATCTTACAGACATTTACACAAATACAAGTTCACAATCCCTTCCTAAAACTCAAACACAATAGGCCCCCTACTTGTGGAAGCGACATGCCGGTTGGTGGACCCCTCCTCAAACAGCGCAAAGAGCTCCTTGGCGTTGCGGGCCGGCTTCACGATGGCCCCCTGCACGTACACCATGCCCTTCTTGTCCTTCTTGATCTCCAGCTTCTCCTACATCAGCAACAGCAACAACAGTGTCAGCATTAGCATGAGCAACAACAACAGTATCAGCATGAGCAACAACAGAATCAGCAGCATGAGCAACAACAGCATCAATGTCACTTGAATGACAATTTGAGATTGTCAAAGATTAGGGCTGCAACGATATAGCTACAACAGTATTGCACTATCCTGAAACATGGCAAACCTGAACTAAAATAATATATGAGGCGTGTCGTGGGAAAACCGGGCTTAATGCATGTGCGTTAAGTGTCGTCCCAGATTAGACTGTGCAGTCCGCACAGGCTTATCAAGGACAGCACTTTGCGCCTACAGTGGATTTATATTTAGAAGAGACTTCATTTAAACAGAAAATACCATAAAAGCGTAAAGTGCCGTCCTGGATTAGCCTGTGCGGACTGCACAGGCTAACCCGAGACAACACTTTACGCACATGCAGTAAGCTTAGTTTTCCTGCGACACGCCTCAAATATTGTTTAATATTGCAAAACATCAATAAACTGTTTGGATGGCGTCACTGCAGAGATCATTTCAACCAATGTTCATGTTAAAAATATATTACGACTATGATTATTATATATTATGACTCCACAGGAATACGTTTGTTTCTTTTTTAAAGTAATTTCCAATGGATGATTACAGTACTGGACATGAACTAGATTGATATGGATTCTGTGGTGATTGTAATGATAAATACTATATTGTAATACCATGTGGAAAGACACATACAAGTTATTGCAATGTAATCCAGTAATAATTGGTAAGTTATTGCAGCTCTTTCAGAACATGATTACTGTAAATGTGAAAAGATTACAGAGTGTATGTATCATAACTATTTATTGCGATATTAACTAAGGTTGAAAATGATGTAAAGGATGATTTCACTTCAGGGAAGCTCTAAATTCTACCATGATAATAAAAATTATGTAACTGAAAAACAGTGTTTTGAAACAAAACAAGAGAAAAATGCGGAAACCGCATTAAAGCCAGATTTTTTTATTTGGCCGATGGGGGTACAAGTCAATGTTAGTGAAGAAGTATGGAAGTTTCATGTCGATGATCTAAAATGTATGCAGTAAAGTTTCATCAAGATTGATCAAGAACTTTAGAAAATATGACAGGAATACAAAACTTGAACGCAATTTCTATTTTTAGCTCTAGTGGCCATTTCGTGCAGTTAGGCGGAACCATTTGAATAAGTTTGGTAGAGGAACAATAAATGAATATTTATCTAAAATAATATGAAAATCTAGCCATAGCTTTAGAAGAAAATGGCGTTGAGACATAATTCTATTTATAGCTCTGGTGGCCATCTTGTGCAGTGAAGCGGAACCATTTTCACAGGTTTGGTAAAGGACCATCCAAGAAACATTTCTTTACCGTTTCATGAAGATTGACGGAGAAATTTTGAAAATATGACAGGAATACAAAACTTTAACGCAAATGTTTGACTACATCGCAGCGCCCAACCGCTCACCCAACTGCCCACCCGCCCAACCGACTGGTTTTCGCTTATCTATGAGCCGAGATTTTTCACTGAAAACTCCGGCTAAAAACAAGGAAAAATATGTTTTAGCAAATACAAGCCCTATGGGCCATTAAAAAATATGATTGTTATTTATAACAGTTTATATGAGGCAATAATGCACTGAAAATCATGTATTCTATCAATGACTTCATGAAGTTAGAGAAATTAAATATGGGACACGTAAAAAAGAATATTAAATTTTGGTAATGAACTTAACAAACTACAATATGAATATAATTATGTTTACAACACCAATGCAATTAGTAAATATTTTAGAAAATATTCCATTTGTAAACTATTTATTATTTGAATGCTTCTGAGCAAATAAACCTTACAAAACAAGACAATTAGTGTGTGGATATTTTTTCTTACATGATATATATCTACATAAACACTACAATATAGCTATATACATCAATAGTATTAACACTAATCGTTTGTAATACCTGTTGCTAATATTATTACAATGCATGTACCTAGATAACACTACAAAAAACTAATTTGTTGTCCACTAAATTAAAGCAATATGTTTTTCCTAGAAAGCTATCACATGTTAGTGATAATTTGATATTTGTACGTACCCCATTTTGCACATTATGCCCTTTGTGATAACATGTGTAAACTAGGTGCAAAATTAATATTGATAATGTTAATTTAGATACACAGTGGAAAAACCAATTGACTGCTATTTATGTCTCATTGGGAAACCTGATAATTAAAGAACTCGGTAAATGCACCTATATATGATTGTTATTTGTTTAGTGAAGGAAAATATTGTAGTCTTACACTACGATACAAATAAACAGGTTCAAATATTTGGCATTAGAATGCAAAACTGCATAAATCATGTCTCTTTCTAGTTTATCATTCATTATTCTAAAGTATACCAGTAAGAAATCGCATGCTGCAATATTCAAGGAACCCCAGCTGATCAGATCTGTCCAATTACACTCTAGAATGAATAGCACTCCCCAGGTACTGGTTTAGTTACAGAATATAACATGATAAGCATGTTCATGTACAATGCATTCCACAGTTTAACCAAAGAGTACATACTTTGTAACTTGGCTTTCCAGTGAGACCCAGGGGTGTATCCTTGGCAATATTCCAAATGTTACCTTTTATTCCATTTGATCATATGCAATTTACTTGTTACAAAGAATAACACGCTGGATAAATGCCCATAAACAATTACAATTCCAAGTCAAAATATCTTGAGAATAAAATCATGATTTAGTTGGATTTGGGATGAAATATAATATAAGATGCATATCACAGGAAAATCACCTGTCAGACATGTTGCATGTATGCTGAATTCTTGTTTGCATGTTTTACTTCCTTAATAACCTCAATGACATGTTGAAGTCTAAAGCTCAACAAAGCTTTCTGTGATCTTGACAATCTAGATGGGATATTTTAGGTTCTTGTGCAATTGCTGCATTGTTTAAATGTGTAGCATAACATTCATAACCGACCGCAGCTCTCGGATGAAAAGTAGTTAAATAAGCACTGGAAATATATTTTCAGAAAATGGCTTGTCATATTACAAAGGCATTAGAATAGAAATGGCATACTTTATGTTAAATCAGCACTGAAAATATATTTTCAGAAAATGGCTTGTCAGATTACAAATGCATTAGATTAGAAATGGCACACTTTATATACCAGATTTCCGAAAAATGCATATAATTAATGGTGAACAATTCATTACAACATTGCATAATACATAACAAAAATGTAACTGTTAAACACATTTTAACAAAACACAGTTGCAGTAATTGAAACATAAATTATCAATTTTAATATAACTGCTATGGATTCAAATCAAACTGAAACCATTAGGGGCAACTGTCAATACATTAGCACTAACAATTATTCAGAGATAAATAATGTCTGTTCAAGATTTTTCTTCATACTTTCATATAATATGTTCAATATGCCTTTATGAAACATAATGAACGTGAGTAGGTCATTTATCCGCAAAACATAACCAGTTGTCTATGCTGGTTTCATAATTATTATTTAAGTGTGCAGAGGCATTATTATCTTTAATGTAACCTATTTACTGATTAGGCCTAGTAAGCGTAACTACCTATGTGACTTAATTAGCAAATATATGAGGCGTGTCCTGGGAAACCCGGGTTTAACGCATGTGCGTAAAGTGTCGTTCTGAATCAGGCTGTGCAGTCCGCACAGGCTAATCCAGGACCACACTTTCCACTGAAATGGTACTTTTAAGGAAGTCTCTGTTAAATATAAATCCAATGTATGCGGAAAGTGCCATCCCGGATCGGCCTGTGTGAACTGCACAGGCTGATCCGGGACAACACTTTATGCACATGCATTAAACCGGGGTGTCCATCGACAAACCTCATATAGACAGACTGTTTGAAAGTATCTTTACAACTATACAGCATTGATCCTTGATGTGCACATTACTAGCTACATGAGAAATTACCTTTTCATATATAGAGCCCTAATATATAAAAGAAACCATATTTAAGTTTTTCCAAATGGTAAATACAGTTTGGGCAATGTAAAAAGAAAAATATCGAAATAAAAATGTAGAACAAACTTAAATTTTAGTAAATTAACATGTTTTTATTGTTAGGTGTATTTATGGTCTTTACTGGAATAACTTATCAACATTCTATTATGTCAGAATACATCATCAATTCTGCCAGGGGCTTCCAGTACTTTTTTGTTTTGGAAGACCATGCTAACATGGATGATGGTAAAAACAATTCCAAGTCAACTTATGTGAATGAACTTAAAGTTGCCAATAATGAACTTTGCTAATAAGCATGCAAATGAACTGACAGAGATATTACTATTAATGAAATCCCAATAGAGCTAACTTAAAATAGAAATTAGCTGGAAAAACCCAGAAGTACGCTAAAATAGTTACAATTTAAGGAAACCAAATAAGAATTTAACACAGAAACGCCGGAGATAATCAGGCATTGATATTAAAGACGAACTGCTTCGAATGTGAAACTCATAAATACAAAATAAATTCTCAAAACAGAAGTAAGTTTGTAAAAACCAGAGAGTTACTTAAATTATAAATGAATAGGAACCCGAACAAATAATTGAACGGTGACGTGTCTGTATGAGAATTGCGTATTATCTTTGCATTGATGTTTTGCATGAACATTTGGTTTATTACGTTGTTGTAAAAACCAGCGTTGCACCAATAATCGATTTGGTAAGAATCCCGCGATGATAATGGTGACGTGTCTGTGTGAGAATTACATTCAATCACAACAATCATTCAATCGCAACAATGTTTTGCACGATAAAATTTGTTTTTAATATGTAGTTGTAAAAACCAGTGTTGCACCAAAAATAGAATTGCAAAGGATCCTGGGATAATAATGGTGATGTGTCTGTATGAGAATTACGTAGTATAGTTGCAAGGATGTTTTGCACGATAACATTTGTTTTTAATATGTAGTTATGAAAACCAGCATTGTGCCTAAAATAGAATTTATACGGAATACACAATTATAACAGTGATGAGTCTCAATGAGAATTACATATTATTTTTGCAATGATGTTTTGCATGAACATTTGTTTGTAATACAAGGTTGTAAAACCAGCATTGCACTGAAAAAAGAATTTCTAAGGATCCGGCAATAATAATGGTGGGGTGTCTATAGAAGAATTACATACCATATCTGCAATGATTACATACCATATCTGCAATGATTACATACCATATCTGCAATTATTACATACCATATCTGCAATGATTTTTTGGCATTTCAGCATGCATTGGTTTGAAATACCTAGTAGTAAAATACCAGCATTGCCCTAAAAATAGAGTTTCTAAGGATCCCGCCATTATAAGGTTGACGTGTCTGCACGCAAATGACATTCTTTCCCTGCAATTATTTTCTGAATGTCTGTAGTTGTAAAAAACAGCTTTGCCCTAAAAAAATAATTTCTAAGGATCCCTCAATAATAACGGTGACAAGTCTGCACAAGAACTCTGCATACACAATCCCTTCAACTGTTGTTTGCGTGTCAGCATTGGTTTGAATTTCTAAGGATCCCTCAACAAGAATTCAGGACTGATGTGTCTATATCAGACTATCCAATTGCAATTATATTTTGCACAAACACAAAATATCAATTTCAAACTCAAAGACTTTGGTGTCTTAAGATTTTCACTTCTACAGCTTCCAAAGAGTAAAATATTTTCTTGTGTGTAACTGTTTTTTTGTTGTTTTTTTTTCATGTTAAAATATGTAAAACTATACCAGTATATGATATAATTAGTGTCAAAGCAGGACAAGAAAATGTAAAACTACACCAGTAATCAGACTCAAAGCATAGGCAGTTGAAGCCAATGGTGGCAGTAAATAATCTCAATCTGAAGGCAACAATTGTTCTTTATGTACACTGTCCACAACTGACCAACAGGGTCTCAATATATAATATAATATATTAAATCCTTTTCTTGTCCTATGTGTCATTCCAAACCCTAGCTTTTCCCCAGTACTGATAGCAAGGAGTCATACCAGCACTCTACAAATCATGCTTATTTTTCTGGCAGAGTATACTATTCACATGGTGACATGCAGTAGAGAGTATAATGGTCAGTAATATCATATGCTGTGAGCTACATTACCTTCCCTGTCTGAGAAAATAAGTACAAACATAACATATTGATTTACAAGAATTGTCAATCAAGCAATAAAATAATGTTGGACATTCATTTACTGATAAGTCCATCATGACGTATGAAAAAGATTGTCTAAATAAATCATTATTTATATATATAAGGATGTAGATAATTATTATGTTTCTTTGAAGCAAAATATCAAACTTATGTCAAGTACAAGATTCACAAAAATTAAAACCTATAAAATGTTAGTTCTAGTAGAAACAAACAACAATAAACAAACCAGTAACTAGAAATTGGACATTTAAAACGAAACGACAGGGCCAAGTCTTGAAATCTGCCTAGGGGAGAAAATCCATACCAGTACATTAAGTAGAGGGAATATGTGTTCTCTCCCCTAGTTTTTCACAATATGGCTTTTCTACATAATAAGCAATACCTATAATGAAAAAGTCTGAACAGGCCTAAACATGAAATATTATGGTCCTAGATAATTTTGGAAAATTTGGTCAATTGCAGCTGAAAAATAAAGCCAGTGCTGAACATAAGAGCATGTGGCTCTTTGTCAACAAGGGCAATAACTATGTTTTCATTTCTGCCTTTTTCGTAAAGACAAACTGATAAATAAAGCCGCTGTCATGCATGCAAAGCAAACAGATAATGCACAATAAACACAATAGGTTTCACAGACCAACTATATAGCAAATGGTCTCATTGCAGCCACATTTTGAGATGAAATATTAGAGGTGTGTCATGGGAAACCCTGGTTAAATGCATCTGCGTAAAGCGGACTGCACTGGCGAATCTGGGACGACACTTTATGCACATGTAATTTCAGCCCGATTTTCCCATGACATGCCTCAATAATAAAGCTGCCAACTGACCACTGCACAGCAACATGATTTCTTTTAGTTCTTGATCAACATTCATATTAATCTCAAAAAAGTTAAGACAATAAAAACATAAACAAACCAAAAAGCACATAAATAGCTAGAACATTAGGAACTCTGCTAAAAATGCACACATCCGGATCATTCCACAAAGACAAAAATATTCTGGTATAAGGCAGCCTTTTTAATAGATGTCACAGGCTGCAACAGTTATAATTATAAGGTAATCAGTGCTGTGTGTTGTTGTTTTTTTTTCCCAATAAAAATGAAAAACAACTAGAAATGTGTACATAGGTCATGACTGTCCCTGCAGATTGGGACTGGGACTGGTCACAGAAATGTATTAGCAGTTAAATGTTCATCACAAAGAGTGTATTTCGGGGTCGTGTGCGCGACACATCGTCTCATGATGGTTAACATTTCTACCAAGTAATTTCAAAATCCAGTCAGAAATGTTATTGACCGGACACGAAAAACAGACCCAATATTTGAGCTTTGACCTCTGTGTCCTTGACCTTGGAGATATGGACTTGGATCTTGTGCGCAATACACTGTTTCATGATGGTGAACATTTCTGCCAAGTAATTTTAAAATCCATCCAGAAATGACAGAGTTATTGACCGCAGACAAAAACCAGACCCCATTTTTTACCGTAGCCCTGTAAGTGTGACCTTGACCTTGGAGGTACAGAACTGGGTCTTGCATGCAACACAGTCATTGTCTTATCAAGGTGAACATGTCTACCAAGTAATTTAACAATCCATCCAGAAATCATAGAGTTATTGACTCGACACAAAAGACAGACCCAATTTTGGAGCTTTGACCTCTAAGTTTGACCTTATCCTTGGAGGTATGGATCTGAAGATTGCATGCAACACACTGTCTTATGATGATGAACATTTCTGCCAAGTAATTTCAAAATCCATCCAGAAATGACAGAGTTATTGACTGGACACAAAAAAACAGAACATATTTTTGACCTTTGACCTTTAAGTGTGACCATGACCTTAGAGGTACATACCTGGGTCTTGCTTGCCCGCAACACATTGTCTTATGATGGTGAACATTTCTGCATAGTAATTTCAAAATCCATCCAGAAATGACACCAGACACTAAAAACCGGCCCAATTTTTTACGTTTGACCTCTAAGTGTGACCCTGATCTTTTTTGGATGTACGCACAGATGGATGGACAGAGGTAACACTTAATGCCTCTTCACCATTCTTTGAATGGCGAGGGCATAAAAATGGAGCCATAGAGAGGTAAGCACAGTAAAACATCAATATGCCAACTTTTCCTTGTTTATTTAGTTAATTTCCCATGAAATTGAAAAAACAAAATACTTTATAATCATATTGGCACAGTAAATCTTCAATATGACAATTTCCTTGTTTATTTAGTTCAATTCCAGAATGAGCTATACACAGCAATATCAAAAATCTCACAAGAAACAACAAATTTGCCCAAGCCATTTCACAGACACATCTGCCTTACATCCATTAAATCCATCCACGACCGACTTTGCTACGAAAAATGAAGACATTTTACACATATGTTTCTAACTCAAAGGCTATATTTTGATTAATTGCAAGGGAGCATTATACGGTCTTACACAAAAACAACAAATACATATACTAAAATAAAATACAAAATCATAATATTTTGTGTTGTAACATAAATTCTTAAATATATGTAATAATTTGCATATGTAACAATAATAAGACTGTCATTCTTAGACAATTTTGTGTAATTTTATCATTTTAATATGCTTATGAAAAAAATATTTGACATAAAAGATGGTAAAATACACATGATACTTAATTTAAGTTCAGTGTTGGCCTTCCTTTTGCACTGGCTTTAATGACATCTATACAAGCTTAATAAAACTATTAACATACATAATGTTGTAACAGTATGTAGTATATTTTTGTAAACTTATAAAGTCCTGAATGTCTAGTTTGTATTTCAACTGAACATCTGCAATATTAATCACAGTTATAAGACAGAATAATAAGAAGAAGAATAATATCTAAGCAATTAAACTTCATAATTCAAGGGACTTATTCACAGATCGGCAAATTTCAATATGTCTGTGAATTATTATGTACATGTGTCTCTCTGTTTTGCTAGTAAGCAGATAGGAATTTTGACCCAGAGGTCGTATGGTTTAGTCCCACTTACAACTACCACTTCCCTGTTCTTGTTTTGATGATTAAGTTCTTATTTTATTACTCAAAATTTGATTTATTTATTCAGTTTACATGTTTTCTGATAGTTACAAAATTTAATCTGCAAATTAGTCCCTTTAAAATATAAATGCATACAGAAACATTGTCTACAACAATGTATATTTATTTTATATTGTGCAACTTTTTCATTTTCAGAAGGAAGGAAAGAATACATATCAAACTATGCCATACTGAAGTAAAATGTTCATTTGCATCTTCCTAAAAAATACGATGCTTTGTTCTGATCATAAAAGCCATCAAAGAGACCTTATAAATAGCTGTGATAAAAACTGACTTTACACTTTTCTTCATTCATCTTAGCATTTATTTGAATCTATAGCTTCACGACTTTAAAAGATTGTTGATATTCTTAAATTATTAACTGTCAGTTTTAGAATTAGTGCATTACATTAAGTAAACAGAAATTATTTAAAAAAAGATTTGTTAATCTTTCTGCAATTATATTTTTGCTTTTTTTCTATGAAAGAGATTTTTTCCTTGACAGACTACAGTTTTGCAATAAAGACACATTAACTAAAGGGATTTTACAAGTGAATACAAGAAACAAGAAGTTTGTTTAATACAAAATCACTGTCTGATGCAACATCCATATTCTGGACAAGCACAGTAAAGTACAACAATGTACACAAATAAATACCCATACAAACATTTATTTACATAATTTTTGTGTTAATTACTTAATTATTTCCCCCAAAAGTAAATGCTTACAAAAATAAGAAAAAGTATGTTTATTTACAGTTACACTTTAGTCAAAGTATTTGTATAACAAACAATATAACCTGAAATTAATAATTATTTCATTTTTATGGTAAATTTATAAAAGTGGTCTAAAAGAAATATTATAATTATAATAACCATTACTTTAACTATAACTTAAACTCAATTAAATTAGTATTCATAAACAATAAACAATAGGTCAAAGGGAAATGCGAGGGGGGTGGTACGATAATTCTAAAAATCTGGGGCTATATTCCAGAAACATCTTAAGTTTATCTTAAAATATTTATACTTAAGTTCCAATTTTTGTAAGGTAATATTTGTAAAACTACATATAAATTAATAAATCAAGTTACAGTTAAGTAAGTAGTACTTAATACTAAGTTGATAATTAGTGAACATTCAGCAAAATTTCATTTATACATGGAATAAAATGTTTAGTAAAATGACGATTTTATTGCTAAGGATAAGATTTCACTTAAGATGTTTCTGGAATACGACCAATGATATATTTCACCTAACAAATAACGTCTGTGAAACTCTAATTCTGAGGATGAGGGTAAGGGGTGGGTAGTAATTTCTAATCAATTCATATCCAAGGTTGTCCCCAGTTTATGTAAACTAATGCTATGAGCACTAAGATCACTTATGGGTAAGGGGTGGGTAGTACTTCCTGATCAATTCATATCGGCAGTTTTCTCTAGTTTACGTAAACTAATGTTATGAGCGTTAAGGTCACTTATGGGTAAAGGGTGGGTAGTAATTTCTGATCAATTCATATCCGTTGTTGTCCCCAGTTTACGAAAACTAATGCTAGGTCACTTAGGATGTTAAGGTCACTTACATCATCGGTGGTTCCCGGGCGAGCAAACAGGTCGATGAGCTTTTCGTTGTACAGTTCCATCATGTACGTCTCCAATCGTATCACAAACTTGGACCTATGGGAGTGGTTAAATATTTCAAGCGTGTCGTGGAAAAACCGGGCTTAATGCACCTGCATAAAGTGTCGTCAAGGCAGTCAGCACAGGCTTCTAAACATAAATCCACTGTTTGCGGAAAGTGCCGTTCTGGATGAACCTGTGCGGATTGCACAGGCTGATCTGGGATGACACATTACGCACATGCATTAAGCCCGTTTTTCTACGACACGCCTCATTTATAAGACTATCTAACACAACAGGATTAACATATGCACAAGATGTTAGTGATACTTAACATAAAGCATAGCATAAAGCGTATCAGACACATTGTCACAGCAAAGTTGTTTTCAATTATTATTTACAGCTAGACATAACGTGAGGAGTCATGGCATCCATATTTCAGTTGACTGTCCCATTTTCAATCGCTGCACCTCTGTCAGCCACACACTTTCAACTGAACATATTAAAAGGAAGTAGGCAAATGAGACAATTAAACATGGTACATGAACCTGTCTCACAAATATATAAGTACCAGGGTTGGTATTTATAAATCTTATGGAAATCTTAACTTAAGTTGCACTTAAGTGTAAAATTCAAATCAAATATTCTATCTGAAATCCAATCATTTATGTGTACATACGGGTAAAATACTAAACATTTAATTAATATTTACAGGTTTAAAACATTTTAATGTAAAAATATGTTTACATATAACAGCCACAGTTTTAAGAAATTGTATGACCTTAAGAAATTGACTTAAGTTTTCCCTAAGGAGCTTTGTGATTATACGAAGCTTTGTGAATATAAGGAGCTTTGTAAATATAAGGAGCTTTGTGAATATAAGGACTTTTGTGAATATAAGGAGCTTTGTGAATATAAGGAGCTTTGTGATTATAAGGAGCTTTGTGAATATAAGGAGCTTTGTGATTATAAGGAGCTTTGTGATTATAAGGAGCTTTGTGATTATAAGGAGCTTTGTGATTATAAGGAGCTTTGTGATTATAAGGAGCTGATTATAAGGAGCTTTGTGATTATAAGGAGCTTTGTGAATATAAGGAGCTTTGTGAATATAAGGAGCTTTGTGAATATAAGGAGCTTTGTGAATATAAGGAGCTTTGTGATTATAAGGAGCTTTGTGATTATAAGGAGCTTTGTGATTATAAGGAGCTTTGTGAATATAAGGAGCTTTGTGATTATAAGGAGCTTTGTGATTATAAGGAGCTGTGTGAATATAAGGAGCTTTGTGAATATAAGCCCTAACACTTCACATTAAGTGGAAGATCATGAATTTTAGTCAAATTATCGCAACCCAAAGATAAGGCACTCAAATCATAGCACTTTTCATTTACATTTTTGTCCAAGGACTGTTTAATAAAGTCTAGAAACAAGCGTTATTACTTCAGTTCGTCAACTATTTCAAATATCCTGTTGAAGGCCCGAGGAGCGATGCCCGGATACTTCTGATCCCGGTCCCCGATCATCGTGAAGGTCTTTCCGGACCCAGTCTGTCCATAGGCAAATATGCAGACGTTGTAGCCATCCAATGCAGACTGTATCAGGTTCTGTAACCATGGTGATAAGTAAAGTTATATATAAATATATGATTTAATGGGTATATCCTCAAGACTTTGTCTTCAATGAAACTTCAAGTCAAGTTTGAATATCAAGACAAATATTAGGTTCTGGAACCATGGTGATGAGTATCATTGCATTATAAAGTAAATTTCATGATCATATCCTCCTAGACCCTTTTATAAATTAAATACAAGTGGAGTGTGGATTTCAAGTCAAAGACGATCTTTATCTTGATATATGACTACACAAAATATTAATAAAGTTTTCATGCACATTCAATACTTTCATAGTAGACTGTTTATGACACCATGAAAATAACTCCTTTTAGTACATTTCTATTGTTCACATTTAATATGTGGGTGTCTGACGAAATTTATAAAACACCTCAGACATATGTTTATGTTTATGACCCCTTTTGGTGAATAACTGATGTATTTATGAAAATCTTTGCTCATGAAGTGACCTACATTGGTATCTGTAAAGATCTTCTCATTTTAGTATTAATAATCATGAAAAATATCCTTTTGATTATGTGAATTTTAAGATCCAATTCAGTGCCCAAAATAAGATTTGGTGTAGAGAATAAATGTACACCCCAACCAGAATGTACGGGGGTAAACGTACACTAAGATTTGGTGTAGCGAGTAAATGTACACCAACCAGAATGTACGGGGGTAAACGTACACTAAGATTTGGTGTAGAGAGTAAATGTATACCCCAACCAGAATGTACAGGGGTAAACGTACACTAAGATTTGGTGTACAGAGTAGATGTACACCCCAACCAGAATGTACGGGGGTAAACGTACACTAAGATTTGGTGTAGTGAGTAGATGTACACCCCAACAAGAATGTACGGGAGTAAACGTACACTAAGATTTGGTGTAGAGAGTAGATGTACACCCCAACCAGAATGTACGGGGGTAAACATACACTAAGATTTGGTGTACAGAGTAGATGTACACGCCAACCAGAATGTACGGGGTTAAACGTACACTAAGATTTGGTGTAGAGAGTAGATGTACACCCCAACCAGAATGTACGGGGGTAAAAGTACACTAAGATTTGGTGTAGAGAGTAGATGTACACCCCAACCAGAATGTACGGGGGTAAACGTACACTAAGATTTGTTGTAGAGAGTAGATGTACACCCCAACCAGAATGTACGGGGGTAAACGTACACTAAGATTTGGTGTAGAGAGTAAATGTACACCCCAACCAGAATGCACGGGGGTAAACCTACACTAAGTCCAAAATGTACGGGGGTAAATGTACACTAAGTCCAAAATGTACGGGGTAAACGTACACTAAGTCCAAAATGTATGGGGGCTAGCAGTACTTTTGGTCTAAAATTTACTGGTTTGCCTTAAAGAGCAAAAAACAACAACAATGGGTTGACCTTAAATATGCTGATAGTTCAAAAATACAAATGAGGCGCATCGAGGGAAAACTGGTCTTAATGCATGTGCGTAAAGTGTTGTCCCGGATTAGCCTGGGCAGTCCACACAGACTAAACCAGGACGGCACTTTCCGCCTACAGTGGATTTATGTTTAGAAGAGACTTTCTTGAAACAGAAAATACCATAAAAGCGGAATGTGCCGTCCCAGATTAGCCTATGCAGACTGCCCATAATTTTGAAAAATTTCAAACTACAGTAATCAAAATTCGTCTATGAGGTAATTTTAAAATAGGGAATAAGTGTTCTAAGTTTGAATGAAATCCCTCAAGCCATTCCTGTGAAACCAGCTTACCGAAAAACCTGTCCATATAGTATATATGTAAAATTTTTAAGTGTAAAAAGGCCCATAATTTAGACAAATTTCAAACTACAGTTATCAAACTTGGCCTATAGGTTCATCTTAAAACGGGGAATACATGTTTTTAGTGAGTAGAATAGCTTGCCTTTTCTTCAAAAAGTCTAGCTAAAAATTAGCAGCCAATTTTTTAGATGTTACAATTATACCCGTCATTTCCCCAGAGACTGGAAAAATGCCTAATTTTTAAATAACTCCATAAATTTTAGTAGCCGAATCTGCCGACCAATGAGCAGACATACATTGGTATCCTCGAAGATCTTCTCCTGGGTGGAGTCCTCCATGAACACCTGGTCGTACTGGAAGTCCTTGACACCTCGGGCGGCCTCCACGGAGATACTGTACTCGTCAGCCGAGCCCAGCACACTGCGGTTGCCCTGAACAACACACAACATCAAGTCCGGGGAGAAACAGGGGAATAAAAAAAGTAGTCGCCGTGGTGTAATGGATATGGTGTCCACCTTACGACTGAGAGATCTAAGTTTGATCCATACTCAAGGATCATTTAGATGATCATTTTCAAAGGCACCAAGTACTGATTCTACCCAGGATATTGACTCGAGAGTCTCAGGAAGCGTCTGGCTTTTGACAAATCAAGCTAAAATTAATGAGGCGTTTTGTGGGAAACAAGAGCTTAATGCATGTGCAGAAAATGTCATCCCGGATTAGCCTGTTTGGACTGCACAGGCTAATCCGCGACGACACTACGCACATGCATTAAGCCCCATTTTCCCACCACATGCCTCAAAAGGGGTTTAAACTAAACTAATTATAAACCTGAAGATTGCTTGTGATTAGAGTATACATGCTTGTAGAATACAAAACAATACATGATCTGGGTCGATATTCACAAAGCTCCTAAATTTTAACAACATTGTTACACGAAATATTTAGATCAATGAAATGCAATGATTTAGATTTGCTAAGGTGTAAAATAAGAAGCATCAGTTTACTCTTTATTAAATTAAAACATTTTATTGTAAAAATAACGAAGAAATGAAGTGAAGAGCCATATACATTTTTTACAGAGAAGCTTTCTGAATACAGGCCCAAAAGTGAATTAGTTAAGCTTGTAGTATAATCTTTGATTTCTTTAAGGAGGTACACAAGCCTTTTGAAAACAGACTAATTGTCAATTTTTAACTGCATGGGGCCTTAAATTCAAGATATTGAATGTTTTTATTTTATAAACATGAGAAATCAAGCCAGTGATCAAGAAATGATCAGAGAATGTTAAGTGAAAATGAAACAATTCTGTTAAATTAAATTCTGACATTATATTTGAAGCTCAAACTTTGTAAATATACTGTAGTTAACTAAAATTAAAAGGTATACTTGTTCAAAGAAATGAATTTACTAAAAGGTGAAGTAATTTTATTATATGGTGTAAAAATTATAAATAATTTAGATGGAAATAATAGCCCACATTGTCCATATTTGGGATATAAAAAAAACGTATTAGAATACCATACCCTGTCGAGTTCCGACTTGCTCATTGGTCGAGCCCTGCAGTAGACTCGAATCTTTCCCTTCATGTCTTCGACCATGTTGAAGTACTTCTTACGCAAAACCTGTATCGCAGTGTTACTAATGATTACATGCATGTAACATAAGTACTTAGAAGCAATTGTTTAAAATTATTTAAAGATGTAATTTTGAATCACTGTGCTATATGCTTATAGTTTTCATATACTTAACTGTTACACATAATCTTACATGCTATTATAATTTCTATTATAATTTGTACTTTTACAATTAATAATGCCAAATTAAAATAATAATAATTAACAATTATTACCCGGTGTTTCTAAATTCATATTAAACCCTCACAGTCCAGCCACAAACAACATCACTACGGTATCAAAGTCTCCTACCCTTTCGCTCTCGAAGTTCTTGGTAAGTACAACATTCTCATCGGCGAGTTTCTTGTTCTCAGCAGTCAGTTCCTTCACTTTGGCAGCAGCCTCGATGCCTTCTCGAGCCGCCAACCCGATGGTCTTCAGCTCAGCTGACAGCTTCTCCACTTTCTTCTCCCTACTGTCTAGTTCCTATCAAATAGTGTCACTTGATACCTCTGTACTAGTGATTTAATGTGATCATAACAGGAGATGAAACAATATTTCTTGAAACAAAAGTGAATACCATTCAATACTATAGGTCCATACCGTAATGTTATTTGAAGATAAAGCAAGAGCTGTCTCAAGGCAGTGTGCTCGACTATTCATACCTCTTTGTGAGAGAGCCTTGGTCAGTGACCTTACATAATCAGCTCAAAAAAAATAAGTTTCAATTAAGTATCTGCAGAAATTACAGAGACATGTACTTCCACGCAAACCTTGACCTGAATTTTGATAGTCCAAAAAGGGGCAAAATTCTGCTAAAATGCTGGTCAGTTTATATGGGCCTTGGTCAGTGACCTTATATAATGACCCTGAATACATGTGTCGAGTTTCAATTAAATATCTGTAGTAGTTACAGAGATATGGAGTTGTTAAACGCAAACCTTAACCAGAGCATTACACTGGTGCCGAGGCACAGGTGAGTCGAATAGCTCGAACTATTCAGTGAATTATCGAGCTAAAAAAACAACATCTGATCACATTCAGCAATATATCACAACACCCAAATGCAGAATCCCGCTATTTCATTCTACATTATAGTCCTAAAAAGTTGAATTAACATACGCAGGACAACCAAATGATAATATCATCTAGTCCAACCATTCTGAGTTCCTTGTTTTCATCATCAGCAGCCTTCAGTCCCTCCATGATCTTGTCAGTCTTCTCTTTCTCCATCTCCAGTCTCTTCTCCATCTCTTTGAGAACCTTCTCTTGTTTGGCCTGCTTGTTTTTCTACAAGACAGTTACAAAGTCATGTATGTGATCATTGCTTACTAATGTTCAGACAAAGGTGAAAAAGTTTACCAAATTACTGGTTGTAAATTATGCATGTTTGGTGCAAATTTCAATCTCACAGCACACCAACATACTAATCAGACAATTAAGACCTTTACTTTACTTAGAAAAGATTCATACTGTGGACTGACCAAAGTGACTACCATCTCTGATATTGGGTAAATGAGTATGTGAACCGTTATGCAATACTTTATGTTACATTTTCAGTGATTTATTTTCATTGTCAGAATTAATTACCTTAATATCTGAATAACTAGATAATAATAGAAAAGGCAATGCAACTCAGTATAAAGAAAAATCGGAACAATAGTAAAGCAAAAACAAATGTACGTCAAAGGACTAGCCTGTGTCGGAGTATGTTATTATTAGGGATGGGACCGAATACTGAAATCAACATTCGAATATTCGTTTTAGGTATTCGAATATATTCAAATATTCGTTTTGTAAATACTACTATATACTACTATATACTGCACCCTGTCCGAATATTTACCTATCCGAAATATGTATACTATGTGTACGTAGTTGTTTTACCTTGTTTTAGTGGTAAATGAGCAATATAACTTTGTGAGTGTTAGGCAAATATAAAGAAATGTAAGATATTGTTCAATGTATTGTTTATTAATTTGTTAATCGTTCTGTTGTTTTTTTCAGAACCATGAAGCTTGTATCTGCTGCGCAGATTACACGTTGCCTGGGTTTTGTCTAATGACCGCATAAAGTACTTCCAAGCACGTGATGGTGGCATTGTTTAATAATAAAGACTCTTGTATAATATAAGGTGTTGATATAATGAAGAATAATTTACAAGTGACGTATAGTAAGACTGACCAGATCATGCTAATTTTGTTAAAGAAATTGATTGGCTGATAATGGATTCATTTTGATTGGTTTACTTAGAGTAATTGTAATTTACTGTAAACAAGTTAACCGTATAGATGTCACTTAAGGATAATAAACAACAATGTACGCCTTGTGCAAACTGTGAAACCGTTATCACAACATGGCCCAGTTTTGTTATTTGTGTATACAATGCGTCATATTCGCGCCTCCTACAAACCGTTAACTCGCGACCCTTGTACAGACGTGGCCCCCCTGCCAATTATCAATTGTCGGTAATTGGACATGTTTAGCATGTGTTGTAAAAACGTTACACTGCCCGCCCACCTGCTAGGCAGGAAATACGACTGGAATTCATGTTAACTTTGCAATCAAACTGGAAAAAAAAAATGATTTTTTAAAGAAATTTTGTTCTTTAAATAAATGACAAAATCGAATATTCGTATTCGTTTTTTTATATTCGAATATTATCCAATATTCGAATATTCGAGTATTGCGAAATTTGTTTCCAAATTAAAGTTGTGCACAGTTTCTACATTGTTAACCAATGGCAATTTACAAGATTTTTACACCCAGATAAAAACAAGAGAACAGGAGAATGGCTTATTACAAACAACCCACCTCAGCGACAGCATCCTTTGCAGAGACAGCAGCGCCCCCTGGGCCGGCCAGTTTCAGCTCCTTCTCGAGATGTTTGATCTCAGCTGCCTGGTCCTTAATCTCCCGACGTAACTTCAACACCTCCCCCTTGTCCGCCCCACCCCCCGCAGCGGCCCCCTGTGCAGAGGCACAAGATAATGTAAGGTAAATATATTCTCCCTTTTGATATATCATATGATCACTCTAGTACTCACGCTTAATCACATTTTAAGGTGCTAAGGTGATGTAACGTAAATATATTCTGACTTATGATGATTTATGAGCAGTATGGCACTCATGCGCCAAATCATATTTTGTGCTAACTGGCACATACTTGTTACAAAAGTAAGTTATCTGTCATCATCTGTCCTCAGTTGAGCACTTTGGGCCATCATGGCCTTTTTTTTTTTTTTCTTTTTTTTTACGTTTTCTTTTTTTTTTTCAATTAGAAAATGGGGTTGAACAAACCAACTTGTATGCTCTGTGTATAATGTGTATGTGATTTGCACACACAATAATCAGTATTATGTTCACTTGTTAACAAAATTAAACTTCTTATAAACTTCTTATAAAAGGCTACAGAACACAAACACTAAACATTTAAATATCAGAACCCTAATATGAATTTTATAATGATGTATTGCTAGAGAATTTATCTAATCCTTAAGCATCTGTGAAATGCAAAAAAAATTATTTGTACTCACAGCAGCTACCACTGGCTGTAAAGATCAAATAAATGGAGTTGAGAAGACATAATACGTCCATAAAATAATTTCTAGGCACAATTCTTTGAAAAAAGAATATTATAACATTTCCGCTTACTGTAATATAATGAGCATAAAGGACATTTTAAAAGATTGAAACTTTATCATTTAAAATTATTTGCAATTTCCACAATAGAAAACTGCAAGTTTCACAAATTAACAGATTACAAATATAAAAGAACCAAAGGGATAGCAACTTTACTACTACATAATATTAAAAGGAAAATAAAGCAACCCAAAATTGTTACATGACAATACAAAAGATCAAGTCTCATTATCATCACATATCATACATTTGGTACTTTATCAGCACACATATACACACATGCATTACATCACGGTTTTTCCTCTAAGAAAGAGGCCATTTTCAAGGTTGCTGTACCAGTATTAGTGGTAAAGAATAGCATAAATATTTATATGAACTGAGAAATAACCATTGCCAATCATATCATACAAAACGATCAAAGCAGTATCCATGTAGCATATTTGTAGAGATTATACAAAATCAAGCATTTACATCTTGATATTGTCCTATTTGTAAGATATAATGTATGTTTAATTATTTTTACTGGAACACCATTTATCATCATGTTGTATATAACACACCATGCATAAAAACACAGACCACATGTGTCAAATTCCAAATTCAATCAAATATACAATATCATTTCTGTTACTTTAATCTTCAATATCTTACCATCTTAAAGGGCTTTTTCTTTTTCTTTTATACAATAAATATTAATAAATATTTACCACATGACATATTAAAAAATTTGAAACACAAAAAAGGTTCAAATCATTAAAAATAACTATGTATTGCAACAAAGTTCAACTATATCGGAGTGCAACAAAAAATTCCCTAAGAATTTACTATAGATAAAAAGGTTGTGGTGGCGTAGTGGATATGGTGTCTGCCTAGCGATCGGGAGGTCCCGGGTTCGATCCCCACTTTGGGAGCATTCTCAAGATCTCCCCCAAAGACACCAAGTACTGGTTCTACCCAGGAAACGGACTCTAGAGTGTCTCTATAAGCCTTAGGCTTTCGATGCAATCGAGCTTAAATAAATAGGTTTAAACTAGATATGGAAGCAGTTGCAGAAAGGTAGACATTACCATAGATACAGAAGCAGTGGCAGAAAGGTTTTTGATTTCACTAAATGTTCTCCTTCACCTTATTAAGACTGAACAGCTATAAGCATTAAATCTAGTCTGATAGCAAACCATATCAGTGCATGGAATGTCTAATTTTAGTGTGCTAGAAAACAACATTTTGACATTTGTAAAGTCCACTAATATGGTTGTACTTGTACAAAAATAGTTTAAACATACCTATTTAAGACAAAAAGCACATAATAACATATCATTATATGCGATACATAGTATAAACTGTATTAGAAAACAAGTGTCACTAATGCGTATGCTAATTCTTCTCCAGAAATTCTTGGCGAACACAACAAGCAAGACTACCCATGGCTTAAATTTATCTCAAGCCAAATTATAGCCTTGGGCTAATTTGGCGAATGGCTAGTGAGCCCTGAACAAGGGAGATGACTCCTACTCACAGTTCCTTTCCCCGCTGCAGACTCCAGCTCCTTAATGCGTTTCACGAGCAGAGCGATGCGCTGTTTGTCCTCGTTGGCCGCCTTCTGCTGTTTCTCCTCCATGTGCTTGGAGACGCGCTTGGCCTCCTTATCCTTCTCATGACGACCTGCCTTCACCTTCGCCTGGGCAGAAGGGACGGATAAGGGATGCAATTATGTAATCTGGGCCTGTATTTACTAACCCATTCTCAGACTAAGGACGTAAGAATAAAGAATCATACTGTGAATTCATTATTATTCATGGGACACTAATTTTCGTGGATTACATGGGTATACAAAAACCACAAATTCAAGTGCTTAAGAATATATGACCCATCTATTACCTAAACAGCTAGCAAATATAGGCAGATTCTTTATTTCATTTAATCTAATTAATTTCAAACCAAAACATATGCTCAAAAGTCATCATAATGCCATGTATCTTGATACTGTTCCATTAAAAGAAGGCTGTTTATTTTAATCTTACTTTCACCAGCTTTAATTATAGCATATTCTTTATTTAGAACAATTTATTAATGGCATACATGTAAGCGACATTGGTACCCAGCAAGTGAATGCACCAGTAATTTTTCTTGAGTCTAAGTCTATTCTTCATTTTTAAGTCTAAGTCTATGCATTATTCTTAAGTCTTGAGTCTAAGTCTATTCTTGATTCTTAAGTCTTTAGTCTATGTCTATGCATTATTCTTAAGTCTTGAGTCTAAGTCTATGCATTATTCTTAAGTCTTGAGTCTAAGTCTATTCTTGATTCTTAAGTCTTTAGTCTATGTCTATGCATTATTCTTAAGTCTTGAGTCTATGTCTATGCATTATTCTTAAGTCTTGAGTCTAAGTCTATACTTTAGTTGAATAATGGTTTGGTAAATACAGGCCCAAAATCCATGAAAAACACTAGCCTGAGATCAAAATACAATGTACATTATCAAATGCACAGTGGCCAAAAGCCCTTGATCAAACTACAAAGGCAAAGGCACGTGTACAAGGTAATGTAATGAAAAACAAGCAGCACACCCTAATGACATTTAATACTTAAAACTGCAAAATGTGACTTGGAGGGGTCAGAACATGAAATACTGTCCAAAACATCCCTACACAACTGCTTAAAGCAGTTTAAGTAATGAAAGGATGTTTAAATTATGAAGTGTATAAAAGTGTACCTCAAGTTCGCTGTTTGCAGCTCGTGTTGTCTCCAGGTTCTTAGACGTCATGTCAAGGGCAGAGGTCAACTCAGCGATCTTGGCTGTCAGAGCAGCAGACGATGACTTTGAACTGCTCGAGTCCTGCTCCACTTGTTTCTAGAATGATTGATATAATAATATAGATTGTTGAAGCTGGTTTAAGCAGTGTAACACAAATCTTCCGACACAAGTGTTACAATTATCAACATCAGAAACTAACTTTACTCTTGTATAACCAACAATATCTAACATGTTTGTTGTTATACAATGCAACCTCCTTTAAAAAAAGATCTGACTCAGGACAGTGCGCTTGACTATTCAACCGCTTTGTCAGAGTTTATGAGCCTTTATCACTACAAACAAGAAAAATATTGAGTGGAAACCGTTTTTCTATTTTTAGTAACAGTGACCTTGACCCAACCCAGCCCATATGCAATCCAAAGTGAGGTCTCGATATAAGGTATCTATGTATGAAGTTTCATTAAAATATCTCAATGCTTTCTCAAGTTATTGAGCGGAACTTTTTCTCTTTTAAATAACAGTGACCTTGACCACACCCATATGCAATCCCAAGCGAAGTCTCGACAGAAGGTATCTATGAATTAAGTTACCTTAAATATCTCAATGCGTTCTCAAGTTATTGAGCAGAACTGCTTTCCTATTTTTAGTAACAGTGACCTTGACCTTGACCCCACCAACCCCATATGCAATCCCAAGTTAAGCCTTGCTATGAGGTATATATGTATGAAGTTTCATTACAATAGCTCAATCCGTTCTTGAGTTATAAAGATATGGAGTTGTTGCACGCAAACTTCAACCTGAATTTCTAAGTACAAAAAGGGGCATAATTCTGCTCAAATGCTGGTGACAGTTATGGGTCTTGGCCAGTGCCCTTATATGATGACCCTGAAGGCATGTGTGAAGTTTCAATTGAATATCTGTAGTACATAAAGAGATATGGAGTTGTTGCACGCAAACTTTAACCATATTTTCTAAGTACAAAAAGGGGTATAATTCTGCTAATTTGCAGGTCAGAGTTATGGGCCTTGGTCAGTGACCTCACATAATGACCCTGAACAGATGTATGAAGTTTCGTTTGAATATCTGTAGTATTTATGGACATGATGCACAAAAACCTTAGTCAGAGCACGAACTATTCTGTGAATAGTCAAGCTAAAAATGAGAGACAAATTGTGCTTGTCAAAGAAAAGCCATCCCATGATCACCATGTGTATAAACAAGTTTTTATCATCAGAATATGTAATATGTAAAAGTTCGCCCATGACCATTTTATTCTTAAGTTTTGTTTAAAAGTATTTGCCAACTAAAAGGCTGATCACCATTATGTTTATGTATTGGCAGACATAAACCCAAATGACTACGTTGGGGATTAAAAGATAATAAAACTCCAGCTGCATGAGCAGCTGAGAAATCTTTGTGAACAACTTTTTTTTTCTTCATTTTTATGCACTTACATGCATATTAAAGGATACTTTCAATTTTCCGTGACAATTTTTGAAAATTCCATGATTATTCCATGATATAAAATCCAAGTTATCAAGATTCCATGATTTTTCCAGACAAAGCCCATTTTCCATGACATACAAACCCTATCAGGCAAGTGAGCAATTGCCCTGATATCACTGTATACGACATGTAACACATAGAACAACCACAGAACACAGATAATGATTAAAATAGTTTCACCCCGTGACATACCGGTAAATGGCCACGACAGGTTTGTAAAGACATACCAGTTTATCCTGCATTGCCTTCAACTCTGCAGCAGTGTCTGGTGGCAGCTTGGACAGGCGCTCGGACTCAAGCTTGTCATTTCTGTTCTTGAGGCCCTGAATCTCCTACAGAAACATGCAAGTATCACACAATTAGAATGCTGGGATAAAACTGTAAAATTAGAAAAATTTCATGAGATGCTGTCTTCATAATATTCATTTATATAAAGCTGGTTGTGTATCAATATCTTAAATGACAATAATTATACAGCTTCGAATAAATCTCAATATAAATACTATGTTTGTGATTAATAAAAGTTACAGTGGACTTGGCATACAATGTATCAATTCATTTAAGAATTAGGGTTAATATAACTTAGGATTTAAGTGCATTAAACCTGTACTTAACAAGAGCTGTCAGAGAACAGCGGGCTCAACTATTCAAAGTATTTCAGTTGGTGCATTTTTTTAAGTGGATGAGGCAAGTAGTAAATCTCACCTACTCATCGAATAGTCATGCTAAAAATATATATTTGATAAATAAAAATACTTGACATGTGAGCGGTATGACAGTAAACAATTCATCAGTTAATCAAGATTGACCCATATTAAACATAGTACATAGAATACGCTATAAGACAGAATTCCATGTGATACTTGTACCTCATTCTTGATCCCCAGTTGTGCCTCCATCTCACTTCTGATGGCCGCCACACGTGCCTCCACCCCCTGTCTCTCATTGTTTGCCTCCTCCTGCATCGTGCCAAGCTGCTTGCGTAGTGTCTCGAGCTCATCCCGGGTGTTCACGTGAGACATGCGCTCCTGCATCAACTCGGACTCAAATGTGTCAGCCTTCTTTTGAAGGTCATTCAGCTGCTCTGTGAGCTCCTGTTGTCAAAATGCAATGTTGTAATCCTACTAATTGATGATCTGTTTACTTTTTCTATATAATGAAATCCTTGTTCGAAATAGATATGTTTAAACCAATGAAATTTGTGCTAATATATAAAATATGTTATTTGCATTATTAACAGTATCTAACATATTTCAGTCACAACCACCTTTGAAAAAGTGCATATTAAAGCAAATGATCATCATCTGACCAATGGACATGACTTAATCACTGACATATTTCAGTCACAACCACCTTTGAAAAAGTGCATATTAAAGCAAATGATCATCATCTGACCAATGGACATGACTTAATCACTGACATATTTCAGTCACAACCACCTTTGAAAAAGTGCATATTAAAGCAAATGATCATCATCTGACCAATGGACATGACTTAATCACTGACATATTTCAATCACAGCCACCTTTGAAAAAGTGCCTATTAAAGCAAATGATCATCATCTGACCAATGGACATGACTTAATCACTGACATATTTCAGTCACAACCACCTTTGAAAAAGTGCATATTAAAGCAAATGATCATCATCTGACCAATGGAAATGACTTAATCACTGATATTTAAACAATAATTGAGGCCTGTCGTGGAAAAACCGGACTTAATGCATGTGCGTAGCTAATCCGGGATGGCACTTTCTGCCTACAGTGAATTTATGTTTAGAAGAGACTTCCTTGAAACAGAAAATACCATAAAAGCAGAAAGTGCCATCCCGGATAAGCCAGTGCAGACTGCACAGGCTAATCCGGGACGGCACTTTACGCACATGCATGAAGATCGGTTTCCCATGACGCGCCACAATTAAACATATTAAACAATGTAGATGATACAGATATGTGAAATACAAGCTGCATAATTAACAATGGAGGAGTATGAATTTAAACTGAACACACAAAATTTGAATTAAAAATTTATAAAGCTCGGACACATTAACCACACTTATGAACTCAATTAACATAATTTCACACTTCACTATGTCCTATATTTATACTCGGTTTTATATGTAGCATGTTTTTATTGATACCATAACTGTATTCTCAGTCAAATACTCTTACATCGATTTAACTCAATTTCAGAAGGGAAACTAATATATTCATCATAACGGCTTTGTAATATATTCATGCATCAGGGGTAAGTGACAGGTAAATTTGTCTGAGCTATATCCCCAAACATCAACTTCAACATATTCTTAAAGCAAGTGCTGTCACTATCAGGTGAAAAATGCCCCTGAACACCCTTCAGTAAGTGCCACATTGACACCAAAATGAATCTTCGTAAATAAAAGTGAATGAAAAATGTAAACTTTATTACTTCAGTCCAAATGGCTTCTCTGGAACAAATAACTTTAACCAAAATATCTATGTTAAAATAGGGGCATAAATCTGTCAACATACAAAACAGCATTATGGGAGTTGCTTTCCCTGGTGGAGACTTTGATAGTAAAGAAGTATTTCAAGTTTCAAGTAAATACTTTTGATGGTATTCAAGATATTGGACTTTATAAAAAAAACTTCAACCTTGACCAGACGGACGAACGGACTGACAGACATATGGACGCATGGACGAGTGGACGGACGGTTTGATTTTAATATGCCCTCTTTTGGCGGCATTAAAACAATTAATCAAATAATCACTCACTGCGGTGCTCTGAGAGTCAGCTAGCAGGGCTGCATTGAGTTCGGCCTGCTTCATCGACTCCTCAAGCATCTTCTCAAGCTCCTCGTCCTTCTCTTTGTACCGGTCGCGGTCGTTGGCCACGTTCCGGTTGGCTGCCTCCAGGTCTATGAGGCGGTTGTCTGCGGCAGCCAACGCTTTCTCAAGGCTTGCTATCTCCACCTCAGCTGAAGAGTGAAGTCATACGAATCAGCATGGGCTATTGAGATTGGTTGAGAAGTCAAATTAATTTAATGTGCCCATTAGTTCACAAAAGTTTAAGGAAATGACCAAAATAATTCCTCCAAGACTCTTTGTCAAATATGTCTGATACTTGAAGTTATATAAAAAGTATACTTTATGAATGCAGATTTATGCCACAAGTGGTAATACAAATGCCGTTTAAAAATTATCCAACAAACCTTAAGACTTGGTATTTTCAATTTCATCGGATATCTCTCCAGTCTACGCGATCTTCAGATCAAGTTATATACAATACTTTAACTTGATTCCAGAGTACTCATTGACAACAATTCATAACAATTTGCTGAAACATCAACCAACCTTTAGACTCAGTCTCATCGCGCCCCATGTCCTCAGATATCTCTCCGGTCTGCATGATCTTCAGGGCGGACATCTGCAGGTGGCGGTCCTTGTACTCACACTTGGCCTGCTCCCAGTCATCGTGCACATCCTCCCCCTCCTTGTCTCTAAACACATGCAAGCAGGGATAGTATTCACAAAGCGCCAAAGGGAAATTTAAATTAAGTTGTACCAAAGCACAAATTTCCGGTCAAATTTTCTATGTGAAATCCAATCATTTCTGATTACGAAAGGGTATAATACTTAACATCTAAGCAATAATTACAAATTAAAAAAATATGCAAAAAGACCTTTAGATAAAACACCAAGACTGTCTGAATACTTAATTAACTTTTCCCATTCTGAATAATTAATTAACTTTTCCCTTTCTGAATACTTAATTATTGTTTCCCTTTCTGAATAATTAATTAACTTTTCCTTTTCTGAATAATTAATTAATTTTTCCCTTTCTGAATACTTAATTAACTTTTCCCTTTCTGAATACTGAATTAACTTTTCCCTTTCTTTATAATTAACTTTTCCCTTTCTGAATACTGGCCCAGGGCCTGTGTTTGAAAGGAGTGTCTGAAGCTAAACTGTACTTACGATGAGAATTAGCAATGTCTTGACCAAGCAGAGCCTGTATTTGTAAAGAATTTTAGGAGTGTCTTAACTTAAGTTGTAGCTACTACTTAAGGTGAACATTTTGATCTTAATTTACAACAACCCATAATTGTAATGTATCACAGAAGAGTCTTAAGTTGTGTTGTTTTTTAAGAAAAAAAATAGCCATGTCTTATCTTTTCACAACCCATGTTCATATGACGTCATAGGCATGTATTGAATTACAATTTACTTAATTTTAAAATGCTGCTGCTAATAAGATGGTTTAAATGTAAATGTAAGTATAACCTAAAATGAAGCACCTTCACACCAGGGAGACCTAAGATTATGAATACAAGTTGCAAGTTAAAAAAAACGTACACACACAAAACAAACAAACAAATGAAACACCCCAAACAAATGAGCATCAAACAACAATACAGTATAAACATCTCAGAATTACAAAACCTAGTACCGGTACCACACTTGTGTTAATACATAATATACCCATTAAAGCAAGCAATTTAGAACTTTGAAAATTTTAACATAGGCACCAAATTTTGTTACTCCAGCATGTAATTTATAACAAAAAAACACCAGTGCTGTTCTTGTTAAAACATGTCTTTTAATGGCATCCAAATAACACCTCACTTCATACAATAACACGCCCTTCTCAAAAAATAGGTTTTGTTAGATATTACGCATGTAAAGAAAACTAGGTTTACCCCATGTACAATCTCATCATGACGCTCTCTTTGATTGTAATTGGTTTCCAAGATACCAGTCTGGAGATGTAGGTAACAAAACAAAATTCATGTACACACTGTATTATATGTATCATATTTATGTTGTAAAATTGTCTGCATGGCAATGATGAAAGTACCTTTATAACTAAACACCTGTATTTTAGGGGGAATACAGGCAGTCAATTGACCATAAATGTGTAAATGTTAAACACTGTCGTACCCGATGTGACATTATACATTAAATGTAAAAATGCAAGTATTAACTAAAATTAACAAAACGTCTGGAATTATTGTTACATGTAAAAACATATCTGTAAACTTTAGAGAGCATCTTATTACAGACTTTTTCTACAAACTCAAGTACTAATTGTACCCAGTAAACAGACACAAATGTGACAGTTTTTCACATTATCAATGCAACATAAATATGCTCAAATGTAAACTTTGCTCCATCTGACAGGACCAGTGTACCCAGCAAGTAGTGCAGAGATTGAAATTAACACAACAAATGTAAACTTTGCTCCATCTGACAGGACCAGTGTACCCAGCAAGTAGTGCAGAGATTGAAATTAACACAACAAATGTAAACTTTGCTCCATCTGACAGGACCAGTGTACCCAGCAAGTAGTGCAGAGATTGAAATTAACACAACAAATGTAAACTTCACTCCATCTGACAGGACCAGTGTACCCAGCAAGTAGTGCAGAGATTGAAATTAACACAAGCCTGTAAGCCCTGAACTGGTGAATGTTGAACCAGCCTTGCTGGAATTCTCAGTTTTATAAAGGCCGGCTATTAACAATTTCTTGATCTCAATTAATGATATAAAGATTCGGGCTTGCTTGGCTAAACTGCTAATTTGGATGACTGAAACCAACCTGTCTCCTTTCCCCGGGGCCTTGCCATGCTTCTTCTGGTACTTATCGAGCCACGTCTGGTAGTTGACTTGCTTCTCATCCAGCACCTGCTTGGTGGCCGCGAGCTCCGGTAAGGTGACCTCCAGACGCTCGTTCACCTTCACTGCAGCCGAAGGGACCTCCAAGTGGATCTCGTGGATCTGTAGTGGGAAGGGTGCTGCATTACTGTGATGTCCAAATTACCTCACAGAGTATCATACCGTGTGTTCACACTCAGCCTTAAGGATCTATCTTAGGAAAGATTGTTGTAGAAATCAGATGTACAATGAAAGAAAAAACCACAGAATACGATGCATGGGCCACCTGCAACTGAAAGCCAGAAGGGGCTATCAGCCTTCTTTGCACATATGCTGATGACACCTTCTGGCATTCAATGGACTATTGGACATAATGAATAATACATAAACTAGTGATTATGAGAACTAGTGAATAATACATGACTCACCAGCATGGCGACCCTCTCCAGGAGCCTGGCTGCCTTCTCTGCAGACTCGAGCTCGTCCAGCTTTGTCTTCGTCTTCATGTGCGTCTTGATCATCTTCTTCATGTCCTTCGCCATAGAAACATTCTCCTCTCGCAGCTTCGTCAGTTCCTGGTATGGAGGGTAAGAAAATGTAGTTACAATGTCAAGGGTGATCATCTATGCACATACATTTTAAAGCTGACATACTGCAAGACCAATGTTGCCATACTGCATTGTATCAATTATGATTTTCATAGAATATCCGAAAAATAAATCATGTATGGAATAGTTATATAGTGCAAAATACAAACAAATATCCCCTTTGTTCTATGGTCACAGTAACAACTGTTATGTTAACGCTGTTTTTCTTGAAAACGTGACAAACAGGGCCCAGTTGCTCAAAAGTTTTTGATGTAATTTAAATGTTAAAATTTTAAAATTTGCATTTATTTTAAACAAATTGATATGCTCAAATAATTTTTAAATGTATATGCGAGTTGCTTGTAATTTTATTTTATTTACATCTAAAGTTACCAGACCATTAGCTTAACTGGCTGTTAAAGTTTTGAGCAACTGGACCCGGATCTTAAGTTGAATGCATCGCATTATGACAACATAAGATCAATTTGTCACGTTTTCAATGTTATAAGCAATCTGGATTACAAACATGTAATTCAATGTTCTTATTATAGAAAATACTGTACATGTAATTGGTGATACATGTAATTCAAGTCGGTGAACTTGTTAATCCATGAAACAGTGTACAGAATATGAATGGTAAGCCACGAATGTCTGGCATGGCAGATACCAGAAAATGTGTTTAAATCCTCGCATTTACACCTGCTGCAAGAATACAATTTTCATATTTTGATAGGTTTGTTATGACATTAAAATTCAAGGCTATAATGACTACTCCTTTCTTACCAAAGAAAGAATACAATGTTGTCAATGGATTGTTCTGTGAGTATGCTTACTATCATTTGACACAACTGTTCCCAAATTGCTAGCACTGTAACTTCCCCTATAAAAGTTACAATTAAAATGTCCTTGGCTATAACTATATGTCTGCAAAGTCTAATACGGGACAGCGCTTTCCGCTTACAGTGCATTTATGTTTAGAAGATAATTCCTTGAAACAGAAAATACCATAAAAGTGGAAAGTGCCATCCCGGATTAGCTTGTGAGGACTGCACAATCTGATCCGGGACGACACTTCACAAACATGCATTAAGCCCAGTTTTCCCATGACACGCCTCAAATTAAAGGCTAAAGACTAGGGTCCACATTTACAAAGCTCCTTATTTAACTCTTAACATTTTTGTAAATCATAAAATTCCTAAAGTCTCTGGCTGTTTCATTTAAAGTGTATTTGGCATTGAACAGTTTTATTCTGGTTTGGAATCAACATATGTTGCTTATTTAACCATATTTAAAATATAATAACATTATTATTAAATAGAAAAAGTTACTTGAAATTTTGACTTTAACAGGGACTGTACGATTTTTTACAAAAATCATAATGTAAAACCATCCATTCAATCCAAGGAAGTTAGTATATTTTTTAAATACAATTAGAATAAATGTTGAGAATAACAGTTCAGAAATGCGTATTAAGAGAGAAATTTAAACGTAAAATATTTTTTACGGCATAGCAAACAATTATAGCACATGTTGAACAGCGTCTAGACCAGTCAGACAGATTGTTGGCACATGTGCAGTTTTTATTTTCTTATTCAAAACCAAATGTAGCCACTGCTTTAGGATACCCACGGCTGTATCGACAGAATTTTTTTTTTTTTTCATAAATAGAATAGTGTTTTTTTCGATAATGACATTTTTTTAATGTTATATAAAACAGTTTTTCATTACAGGGTGAAGAAAGAGACCTGAAATAAGTCAATACAATTTAAACAGTCCTTTTTTCAGTACAGTTTTTTTTCAGTGTAACTTAAGTTAAGATTTTCCTTCGGAGATTTGTGGATAATGGTCCCAGTACAAGTGTCCTACATTGAGAAGGTCATCAATCTTCCTGTCTTTTTCCTCCAGGGCCTTCTTGTTGTCCTCAAAGTGGGTCACCGTGATCGTCTCTGTGATTGTCTGCAAACAAGCAACACACTTGTGCACATACATGTAATGGAAAACAGCACAGAAGATGAAATATGCATACTGGACCCTTAAAACAAAGGCCTTTTTCCGATCTGTTTGGAAAAAAGTACCTGGTTTGAATAGGGAATTTATGAACATATATTTTGCCATATTGTGAGAAGAATGTATCAATAAATCTTGTTGTCAGTATCAGTTTTCACTGATTAGTTGATAAAATTGCGGTAAATGTACAAATGTGAGAGTGATGTTTTATGTTTTTGTTCTAACCTAAAAATATTTCTTTATGCAATTTTTTTCAAGAATGTTACAAATGTCAAACCAAATTCCACAGAGTAGGGGAATTTATTTTTGAATTGGAAAAAACACAGCATATTCCTTACTGGGAATGGGACGAGTATTCTGACCGGAGAATTTGTAAAATAGGTCTGATACATGAAATCGTAACAAAATACAACACAATAAACAGTGGTGTATTCATAAATATTAATTTCTAATATGGTATTTTATTACATTGTTTTTGTTGTTATTACCTAATTCCACAACAGACAATATGATATTACTTGAAGTTTTGTCAGATTCCATAGAAAAAGTATGTTTTTGTTTGCTTGTACAATTTGTACTGCACATTTTTAGGAATTCACATTGTAAGCACCCAGGGGGTGTTTCTTAGTCTAGCGGTCCTAATGTTGTGAATAAACAAGGGAAACGTCAGGAATAAATTGACATAACGACTTCATTTCATACATCGTTTCATTAAAACACATATCTGAGTAACGATTTCTTATAAGTTGCGTTAATTACTAACAACGACGTAAACTTAGGGACGCGCAGTTCTTTAAAAGATGGTGTTCAACCTGTCAATGGGGCCAGTTGCATTGGTTGACTAAATAATAGACATCATAACTTTACATGTGCAAATAAATAGATTTATTAGCATTGACAATTCTAGTTGATCTGAACATGATGAAATATATGATCAGACGAAGCTGGAAATGAACAAGATTTAAGAATATTTAGATTTTGAATATTCGCGCATGAATCTGATGTCACTGACTGGCCCCGATTGACTGTTTTGAGCGCCTTATATAGGCTTTGGATGCTGGAGCTGGATGCTGCATTGCTGGAAGCCAATCAAATCACAGTATGCAATTTACAATGCTGGAAGTACCTTGGCGGTACTTCGGTGAAACTACTGCATAAGCTTAAATAGTGTCACAAGTATTAAATCAAACATTATTATATGCATGAACAGGCATCTGCATTTTGCGTAGATTATAATAAGACGAAAATCATTAACACAAACAATATAGAGGAAAATAGGCGATAAAGATTTGAGGTGTCAGCATTACCCCAGCACTACGCCACACAACAATGAAATAGTGCCTCGAATCACGTAACATTAACATACATTTAAGCGTTAAGTTAATGCATTATATTAAAACGTATTAATAATATTAACTTGGCAACACATATTACAAGTATTTATGTTTTAGCTATTGTATATAAAAATATAGCAATAAACAATATATTCCTACGTCAAAGATACGGAATGCAACTGTCGGTCAGATACAAAATCTTAAGCGCCAGTATGAGATGCTGGAAGTCAGAAATTCATATTATAAACAATGGATAATCAATTTAGATATACGCTGGATCAAAATAAAATGCAGCGAAGAATCAAATTATTGGAGGAATGATAACAGTCATAAATTGTAAGTACTATGTAACTTCAATGCAAACTGCTGTATTATTATTTGGACAGCGCTAAGTTTGGACAGTGTCAAGCCAGGCTATTACAACATTAAACATAAAAACCAGAGTAAACAAGAGATGTTTGTCAATATGTGCAATTGTTAAGAGATTTCTTTTAATATTGTATGTGCACATTAACACATTGGGTGGGAAATTAAAGTTGATGATTTAGAAATTAAATAAAAAGCTGAAAGAAAAACAGAGTATAATTATGGATTTATTTTTACAGTCTATTATATAAGGATACCTAGCTGTTTTCTGTTTGATTTAAACATCAAATAGGCCAAAACATCTCTAGATGTCCTGCGGAAACAAAATGGTCTACGGAGAAAACAGTTTTCATGTTACAACCCCTGTGACCTTGACCTTTGACCTGTTGACCTCAAAATTGATAGGCGTCTTCCTTTCCTCCCGAGTAACCAGAATACCAACTTGGATGATCGTAGGTCAAAGCGTATTCTACATATCATGCGGAAACAAAATGGTCTACAGAGGAAACAGTTTTCATGTTACAAGCCTCTGTCACCTTGACTTTTGACCTGTTGACCCACCCACCTCATATGCAATCCCAATTGAGGTCTAAATATATGGTATCTACGTATGAAGTTTCATTAAAATATCTTTATGGATTCGTAAGGTATTGAGCAGAAACCGTTTTTCTATTTTTAGTAACGGTGACCTTGACCCCACCCACCCCATATGCAATCCCAAGCGAGGTCTCGATATAAGGTATACATGTATGAAGTTTCATTAAAATATCTCAATGCGTTCTCAAGTTATTGAGCGGAAACCGTATTTTCTATTTTTAGTAAAATCGACCTTGACCTTGACCCGACCCACCCCATATGCAATCCCAAGCGAGGTCTCAATATAAGGTATCTATGTATGAAGAAAATATCTCGATGCGTTCTCAAGTTATTGAGCGGAGACCGTTTTTCTATTTTTAGTAATGGTGACCTTGACCTTGACCCCATCAACCCCATATGCAATCCCAAGCGAGATCTCAATATAAGGTATCTATGTCTGAAGTTTCATTAAAATATCTCAATGCATTCTCAAGTTATTGAGCGAAAACCGTTTTTCTATTTGTATTGTGACCTTGACCTTGACCCCACCCATCCCATATGCAATTCCAAGCGAGGTCTTGATATAAGGTATCTATGTATAAAGTTTCATTAAAATACCTCGATGCGTTCTCAAGTTATTGAGCAGAAACCTTTTTTCTATTTTAGCAATGGTGACCTTGACCTTTGACCTGCTGACCTCAAAATGTATAGGCATCTTCCCTTCCTCCCAAGTAACCAGCATACCAATTTTCATCATCGTAGGTCAAAGCGTTCTCTAGATATCGTGCGGGAAACGAAATGGTCTATGGACAGACCGACCATCCGACCAACCGACCAACCGACCGACCGACATACCCTGGGTCCATATTCCAGAAACATCTTAAGTGTTTCTTAAAATATTTTCACCTTATTTAACAATTTCAACATCTTATATTTTAAAAAACTACATATACATTTTGAATCTTTTTATGTTTATATGAACAATCAATAATAATATAGCTGATAATATATAAACATTAATCACAATGCACTGTACAAAGGAAATAAACAGTTCAACAAAATGTTGATTTTAAGATAAAGAATAAGATATTACTTAAGATGTTTCTGGAATACCACCCCACGGGCCATATTCCAGGAACATCTTATTTTTACCTAAAAATTTTAACACTTAAGTTCAAATTTTTGTCAGGTTATATTTTTAAAGCTACATAAAAATTGGTGATTCCAGTTACAGTTCAGTAAAAAGTAGTAAATGAAAAGTCAATAATTAGTAAACAATAATCAGTTTTTTATGTGTACATCAAATAAAATGCTAAAGAAAAATGACGTTTAAGGCCTAAGCATAAGATTTTACTTCAGATGTTATTGGAATATGACCCAGGGCTGGCATTAATAAAGAATATTAGTCAAACAGTAAGAAAAATACTACAATTGTGGCGTGTCGTGATAAAACCGGTCTTAATGCATGTGCGTAGTGTCGTCCCGGATCAGCCTGTGCAGTCTGCACAGGCTAATCCGGGATGGCACTTTCCGCTTTTATGGTATTTTCTATTTCAAGAAAGTCTCTTCTAAACATAGATCTACTGTAGGCGGAAAGTGCCGTCCTGGATTAGCCTCTGCGTACTGCACAGGCTAATCCGGGACGACACTTGACGCACATGCATTAAGACCGGTTTTCTGACGACGCGCCACAATCTTATAATTGGATTTTATTTTACAAAGAAATGCATTTGAAGATTTTGACACAGAAGTAGCAATAACACAGTATTATGAGAAGTTGGAATAAGACATCAAACAGAATAAACTGTTTTATTACAGTAATGTTTTATATGCAGTTTACCATTTGTAATTTAAGAATTTCGCAGAGTAATTAGTGCAATAGACACCTGCATATATAACTGCATCAGTAAAATTGTTTTTACCACAAAAATGTATACTTGTATGCATTTACAAAATTTTCACACACAAAATGAACTGTGTACATGCATGCATGAACACAGTTTATAAAAACAGTAAAAATGATCAAAGACACAATCAGTTTTTAATGAAAAAGTCATGAAAAAATGTTTATTATACCAAAAGTATTGACAGACTATAACAAACATACGAAAAAAACAACATGAAATGCTCAGTTTTATGTGAAAAAAGAACAAAAATCATGTCCATTCTATGTTTGATGTCTTATTCTAACTTCACATAATACAGTGTTCAATATAATTTCAAGTGTTTTCATATTTAGTACTTGTCACGCAAAACTAAAGCATAGTGTATTGAAGACAAATTTTAATTTTGACTGATTTACCACTGAAGCTAAGAATACCTTAAGAATCTTTAGAACTATGGGCTCAGTTACCTTGACTTTCTCTCGCAGCAGGAGTCTCTCTCCTTTCAGAGCCTCATTCTCCGCCTCCAGATCTGCGATCTTGTTGTCCAGTGTAGCAATAGCATCGTCATCAGCAACAGTGCCTACATACAGGAATATAAAATTTATCATTTGGTATTCGTTCACAGCCCGTATGACTGCTTACAGTGACATTATATGTCCATACTAATGGCAATGGTCATAAATGCAAATGAGACGCGTTGTTGGAAAACCGGACTTAATGCATGTGTGTAAAGTGTCGTCCCGGATTAGCCTGTGCAGTCCACGCAGGCTAATCCGGAACGTCACTTTCCACTTTTATGGTATTTTCTGTTTCAAGGAAGTCTCTTTTAAACATAAATTCACTGTGGGCGGAAAGTGCCATCCTGGATTAGCCTGTGCGGACTGCACAGGCTAATCCGGGACGACACTTTACGCACATGCATTAAGTCCGGTTTTCCCACAATGCGCCTCAAATATATTATTAAAATTGATGGTGCGCTATGAGGATTTTTAACTGTTGTATCAGATACAATAGTTGAACGCTCAACCCACGAAAGGAGCAAGTTCTCTCGTACCTGACTGGCCGCCTTCGGCCTGACTCCTTGCCAACCGCTCATACTGCTTGAGGATCTTTTTCATGTCCCGACGAAGGTTGCGATTCTCCCCCTTCAGCTTTTCAAGATCCTGAACAGAATTGTTCAGAAATATGACATCCTCAATAAATGACGTGCAAACACGGTAAGAAGATTTTTGCATATCAGTTCTTTTAAACGTGTTACTAAAGATATCAAGATTGATCATGCTTACATTAACTAATTTGAATACTTTAGATTGTATAATATGCTTTTCAGTGATTTATAGAAATATATTGATGAAATAGAATTTGGTATTTTCCACTGTGTGAACAGTGAAAATATAAACATTTATATTTTCACTGTAAATGAAAATAATCTTCTATAACAACTTGTGAAATAAAGTTTGATCATTCACCGAAATCAACAAATATCCTCTACATCTTTCCCTGCAGAAAAGATAATAATTGTTCAACAGTTAATTTCAATGTTGTGTACGTCTATGGAAATGTTTAAGCATGTGACTATCATACCCTACACCAGCTATGTTATTGAAGTACAATACTGACCTCTTCTGAGACGGAGGATCCGCCCACTAGACCTGCTCCACCTGTGACCCCCTCAGCCTGCATGGTGGCTATCTTGTGCTCCAACTCTGCTATCGTTGTCTTCTACAAGGGGGAGAAAAGAGAACTCATACATTGCAGTTTTGGTGCAAACAACTGATATATAGGATTCCAAATGAAGCAACAAATAAACGTAGGCCAAACTGGATTAAAACATAGTAATTCTTGGAACAAGAACATTTTCCTTTACATCGGTACTTCCTTTAGTTGAATATTTTTTAAACCAACAAACAGTTTTGGGAACAAACCAATCTACGTTATATTGTTGGAAGCTGGGCAATGATTTTTTAATAACAAATTTACGTCTTTCCTATGCATTAATGTTTTATTACTGCAAACTACAAAGACAAGAAATAAATACTCTAAGTAGGCAAATAGGTAATTTTAAAGCTCATTGCCAAATATAAATATTCTACACCACGTAAATATGCAACGTTACATTAATACATCATACTAACCTGAGTCTGGATGATCTGGTTCTGGGTGGATATCTCCGTGCGTAGTGTCGTGATGTGCTCCTGCAGTCTGGTTACCTCCACCTTCACTTCATTCACCTCAGACTGGTACTTCTCCAATTCTTTGACCACTTCCGGGTCTGGAACCTTCACCTGAAATAGCAAACATACCAGCATTAATGATTTCTCATTTGCTTGGTGGCCAACCACAGTTCAGCCTGTGTAGGAATGATTTCTATGTTGCTTGGTGGCCAACCACAGTTCAGCCTGAGTAGGAATGATTTATCTGTTGCTTGGTGGCCAACCACAGTTCTCAGCTGCTTGGTGGCCAACCACAGTTCAACCTGTGTAGGAATGATTTCTCTGTTGCTTGGTGGCCAACCACAGTTCAGCCTGGGTAGGAATTATTTCTGTGTTGCTTGGTGGCCAACCACAGTTCAACCTGTGTAGGAATGATTTCTATGTTGCTTGGTGGCCAACCACTGTTCAGCCTTAGTAAGAATGATTTATCTGTTGCTTGGTGGCCAACCACAGTTCTCAGCTGCTTGGTGGCCAACCACTGTTCTCAGCTGCTTGGGGCCAACCACAGTTCTCTATTGCTTGGTGGCCAACCACAGTTCTCTATTGCTTGGTGGCCAACCACAGTTCTCTATTGCTTGGTGGCCAACCACAGTGCTCTATTGCTTGGCGGCCAACCACAATTCTCAGCTGCTTGGTGGCCAACCACAGTTCTCAGCTGCTTGGTGGCCAACCACAGTTCGCTGCTTGGTGGCCAACCACAGTTCTCAGCTGCTTGGTGGCCAACCACAGTTAAGCCTGTGTAGGAATGATTTCTCCATCGCTTGGTGGCCAACCACAGTTCAGCCTGAGTAGGAATGATTTCTCTGTTGCTTGGTGGCCAACCACAGTTCTCAGCTGCTTGGTGGCCAACCACAGTTCTCAGCTGCTTGGTGGCCAACAACAGTTCAGCCTGAGTAGGAATGATTTCTCTGTTGCTTGGTGGCCAACCACAGTTCAGCCTGAGTTGGAATGATTTCTCTGTTGCTTGGTGGCCAACCACAGTTCAGCCTGTGTAGGAATGATTTCTCTGTTGCTTGGTGGCCAACCACAGTTAAGCCTGAGTAGGAATGATTTTTCTGTTGCTTGGTAGCCAACCACAGTTCAGCCTGAGTAGGAATGATTCTTCTGTTGCTTGGTGGCCAACCACAGTTCAGCCTGTGTAGGAATGATTTCTCTGTTGCTTGGTGGCCAACCATAGTTCTCTATTGCTTGGTGGCCAACCACAGTTCTCTATTGCTTGGTGGCCAACCACAGTTCTCTATTGCTTGGTGGCCAACCACAGTTCTCTATTGCTTGGTGGCCAACCATAGTTCTCTATTGCTTGCTGGCCAACCACAGTTTTCTATTGCTTGGTGGCCAACCACAGTTCTCTACTACTTGGTGGCCAACCACAGTTCTCTATTGCTTGGTGGCCAACCACAGTTCTCTTTTGCTTGGTTGCCAACCACAGTTCTCTATTGCTTGGTGGCCAACCACAGTTCTCTGTTGCTTGGTGGCCAACCACAGTTCTCTATTGCTTAAGGGCCAACCAAAACAATGTTGTCGATTACTTACTTAGATCCACCCAACTTGTGTTTATGTAATGACTATTTTTATATTACAGAAATTTATAAACAGTACGGGTCACACGAAATTTGTACCCCGCAAATTCAAGTGATTCTACAGTATCAGTTGTCCAGTAGCCTGATTTTGTGGTGATATCTACTACCACTCCGTGGAACTCTGCATAGATTTGCAGAGTAATTACCCGCACAGAATATTCTGACTCTGCGAAGGTGAATAAAATATTTGTTTCCCTTCAGCTGTACTGTACATGTAGTTTTTGCTAGTGTTTATTAATCAGATTATCTAATAAGCCAAAGTTTGCAAAGATGCAAATTACAAGAAAGCAACCCAATTAAAACATGCCTTGAAATGAATGTCATTTAAATAACACAATAATGGGTATGCATGCGATTTAGGTTTTCACTGTTGGTTCTTAAATGAGCTAGTGATTAATGGCCATTCTGGACGAAAGAGAGCCATTATTTCAGCAGAAACTTGATATAACCCTTAGCGTTTGATTAATCTTTATAAAGCATGAAAACAGTGGTCTATACAGTTTGTTTCTAACCAGCCTACCTGGATAGTGAACACCTCCGGATCACGAGTGTCGATGGGTATGTGGACCACCTCGGGTGCGTCTGGTACTTTCCCACTCTCCACCTGCTTCAGCGTGCTCTCCTTCTTCTCAAGGGAGGTAACCATAAACTCCACCTCGCTGCGGGTCATGTACATCTCCTTCACACTGTCTGGTCTGAATGGAGCAGATAGCAAAAATATTTTATATATACGAAACAAAACTGTCAGGTCTAAATGGGGTGGATTGCAAACTATATTATTTATAACAAACAATAATATCTGGTCAAAATGGAGCAGATTGCAATTATGTTTGTTTGTTTTTTCAAATATTTGTTTCAACAAATGTCAAAATTGTAAATAGTATAAATACCATAGCTAAACAAGACAAATAAATACATGTATTCTCTCAATTTCAAGGAAAAACATGAACAAACTCAGGTCATTACATAGGTACCTGAAATCCACAAACATTTATATAACATGGGAATAATCATGATAAAAACCAGATCATAATGTAGCTTGATCATTCATATACCTATATATACAATAGTGTATTTTTGACATTTTTGGCCCAATGTGCTCACAAAAACTGATCAAACAGCTACAGCATTAATTAAAATCAACAACATTAAAACATTTTCATGGATTACAATATCGAAATCCTGCATTGTATTAATGATAATTATGTTAAGTTTTGTTTGTTTGTTTTTTTATTATTTTTAGCATGCTTTTCAATTCAAACATTAAAACATTTTAATGGATTACAATAATTCAAAGCTGCATTGTACAAATGAGATTTTCATTATTGTACGTTGCGACCGCCTGTTGTGCCCGTGAATTAATTCTAGCGAGTACACACGCTTCAGCAGGAGAGTGAATCAATCTGAAAATAGCTCGCGGTAAAGCTGTGTTAATACACACGCATCAATGTGATTAGAATCCTAAACCAGAGAATTTCAATAAATGTGGAATTTATATTTATGAACATACTGTGCATGTCAATTTATATTTGAATTGTGGTTGTGTTTTATTAAGAATTATTAGATGTTATTCAAGTTATAAAAAGGTTCAACATCTTTATATAAGTAAAATGTGGTGAAAGAAGTCTCATAAATACGTCACAATGTTATTAATGTTACTTTAACTTCATTGTGTAGCATGAATACACTATGTGCAATACTAATGATACATATTTAATACATATAATGATACAGATTATTTAATATAACTATGTACACTTGCCTGATATATAATATAATTTTCATTCGTTCCCGCTATTACTTTCTGACCATGTTAATTTTTTTAATTTTCCTGACAAATTCATGTGTAAATTACTAGTATTTAAAATATTCATGTATCACTGGTGAAAGCATGGGGCGGTATATGATCGGTTTATTCACGGTACAGATATTAATAGTAATTTATTCACGGTACAGATATTAATAGTAATTAAGTTTATCTCAAATTAATTTTGGGGCCAATACATTTTCTTATTGTGTCTGAAAAATCTAGTGTCCGAGAAGTGTCCTTAGTAGGGACCGAAAAATATGGGGTCCGAGATGTCACGTAACCGATCATCTTGGTCCTCTTGTATTATATTTAGGGCATCAAATGACACCTCAATATAAATTTCAACGCCGATTGTCTTTTTTAAAGACATTTCTTGTTTTTATATTTTTTAGCATGCTTTATAATTCAATAGAATACACAGCACATACTTGTCGTCCTCCGATGGCTTGCGGCCATTGGCTTTCTGGAAATCCTTCTCCCACTTGGCGATGCCCTTATCCAATGAGGACTTCTCCTTCGTCATCATCTGCCACTCTTCTGACGTCTTCTGCAGGGCCTCCTAGAAAAATGACAGTCTTCAACATTAGCTTTGATCCTAAGAACATGCATTAAAATGGTGAATCACAATACATTGAGGGTGAATAAATCACATTCATTAAAATGGTGAATCACAATACATTGAGGGTGAATAAATCACATTCATTAAAATGGTGGATCACAATACATTGAGGGTGAATAAATCACATTGATTAAAATGGTGAATCACAATACATTGAAGGTGAATATATCACATTCATTAAAATGGTGAATCACAATACATTGAGGGTGAATAAATCACATTCATTAAAATGGTGAATCACAATACATTAAGGGTGAATACATCACATTCATTAAAATGGTGAATCACAATACATTGAGGGTGAATAAATCACATTCATTAAAAAAGGTGATCAAATCAAATGCATTAAAGAGGTGATTAAATCAAATATCTTCTCCAACCGTTACTTAGCATTAACTTGAGCTTTCCAGAAGCTTCTAACAAAAATAACGGCCATTTTGGGGGGGCTTTTTATAAAAAAACAATAGGGCAACAAAGTTAGGAATCTAAGGGATAAGATATGCAAAAATGCCACAGTGGTGACACTTTGTTAATAAAATTCATTTTTAAATAGTTGAAGTATTATATCAATTCATCAATAATGATCTTTGTATAAAGCTTAAAAATGAAAATAAGGACAGTGAAAGTTAAAACCCTCAGAACCAGGCAAAAAGTACTATTTCTTGATATGCATGCATGTCTGTATGCATGAGTTCACTTATTATTGTATTGTGTAAACGAGAAACACAGAGAATAAATTTCATACAAAAACTGCAAAAAAATATATACTACTCTAATAATGATGGACTAATTAACTTTAATTATTGGAGTGACAAATTGCAAAATAATTTCAAATAGTCTACATGTACAGAATATAAGAATATGGTATATCAACCAATGTGTTATTTATTTTATTTATTAAAAACTGTAAAAAATAGTTAAATGATCATGATTTTATTCACCATTTCTTAATTGTGGAGAGAAACAAATTTCCGCGAAACAAAAATGTGTATCAATACAGTTTTACTTATAACTCAATAGTATTAAAGATTTACATCATACAAATCTCAATAAATTCCCTTCTGAAAATTTAATTTACATTTCATAATAAATTTGCAAACTATCCTATTGACACAATGATGAGGCCGATTTCTGAATGTGACATTCAAATAAAAGAATACAGAATCTAGTTTTAGCAGAACGCTATGAAAAAATATCACTCTGTGAAATAACTATAGCTCTATGGACAAAATGTATAATCATAATGGTGAGATATAGAGGATATCGGTTTGTTTTTGGTGTGATAATGCGTGATATCATCACTGGAAAGGGAGACAATTAATATTTTAACAAGAGCTTGATTGGATTTTTTCTTTTTATTTTATGCTTAATTAACCGTTGTTTTACATTTTATTGGAAAATATTGCAGGAATCATAACATCATGATGTTAAAATAACGACGCAATTTAACAGTTTTGAGCCCGGCATTGATGACGGTCCGTTTCATTTACTGTATGAACTCAGGGGCCATTTTCCAGAAACATCTTAAGTTTATCTTAACATATTTTCACTTAAGTTCAAATTTTTGGTGGGTAATATTATTACAACTACATATAAATTAATGGATCCAATTACAGTTAAGTAAATAGTAGTTAATAATAAGTTGATAATTAGTGAACATTATGCAGAATTTTTATGTATACATGGAATATAATGCTTAAGAAAAATAACAATTTTAAGGCTAAGGATAAGATTTCACTTAAGATGTTTCTGGAATATGACCCTAGGACCCAAAAAAGTACTCCTTCACTGTGAGTGATATATCTCACCGATATTTTTCAATATTTCACTACTTGGCATTAAATAGATAAGATTATTGCACAGAAGACTTCCACAGTTAGTTATTTGAGTGGATCATAAGGAGAGCACGCTGATGATCAAGGGTCAGTAATTAATTGTCCCATACATACGTAATTTTATCACTGTTAAACAAACACCAATGTGATAATAAAACAATAAACAAGTAGCCATTAAACACCCATGATTTGTGGTCATAAAAAGGTGCAAACAACAAACACATGTTTGGTTTAGTGGGGTGGATTCGAACGTTAAAATACCAAATTTACGGAATATTTTGTTTGGTGTTCGGAATTCCAGTGTTTCCAATTTGGGGGTATTTCGACTAAGGTTAAAGCGTGTATGTACGATCTTACAACAGATATAGTGGAATAAATATAAAAACTCAAATTCTTGTATATACGTCGTTGATTTGACAGTCGGTTTAGGTTACACAACACTAATAGTCGATGCAAATAATCGACAATAGTACTTGTTGATTTATTTCAAATGTAAGTGTTTCCTGCATCATTGTTATGTTTTTCTGTTTGCTGTCAATTATATTGTCACTTTTATCTGCTTATTTTGAAAAAAACGTACATATACACTTTAAACTAAAAACAAATGAAAATGGGACCAGGAAGGTTATTCGCTTTACCGGGGCTTCCTGTTTACTGAGGTTCTGGTTTTCAATTTTGTCAATGTACTGTAAAGAAAAGTACTGTTTTACAACACATGAAAATTTTTGATTCAGTTGTTTACAACTGTAATCCCTGATAAAGCTGATGACCTGAAAACTTCATGAATATATTTAATGCATATTATATAATGATTTTTAAGAAGTATTTTATAAATTTATAATTATATTTATTCAGGTAAAACAAAAAATTTAAAATAGAAATGTTATTACCAGAAGTCCAACAGCTGTTGCCAGTTGAATAATTGGGTGTTAATATTTTGAGTCACTCAGCAGCGATTGAGTGTGTACCAATGGCCTGTCAACTCTTTTTGAGTCAAGTATTATTTGCTTGAACAAGCTTAATTGGTCATTAATATTTTGACCCACTCAGCTGCATGCCGTTAGCAATGACCTATGAACTTCAGCTTAGTTTTATTTGCATCAACAAGCAATTAGCTTGATTCATCGTTAACATTCTGAGCAACTCCCGTCATTACCTGATTAGCAGCCTTGGTGTCAGAGTCTTTCACTAGCAGGGCAAGGGCCTGGTACTGACTCTCCAGCGCCAGGTACTTGGCCTGAATACCAGCCGCCTCCTCCAGTCGACCCTTTAGGATGTCGTGCTTCACCTTCCACTCCTCTCCACTCTTAAATACATGTATACAGTTTAATACAGTTGACTCCCATATAGCTGGGCATTTATTCAGGTGCCGTCATCTGTGCAATGTTTGTTTGCATTTGTTTTCTTTCCTCAAAACTGTATATAATATTTCTTGATTTCAAAGAAATATGTGACATATTTCTTTCAAATCAAGAAATATTAAAGTGTGCAAAATTTAAACAGGCACATATTACATTCCATAAACCATATGTATCATGAAACAGGGTGTGATTTACAGTATACAAATTACTGACAAGAAATGTGGAAATTCCATGAAAACCAAATTTTTCGAACGAACTGCATAAAGGTCAACACAATAATAAAAGAAATGTAACACGGTAAAGGTCATACAGCTATCGCTAGGAATACAAAACCTCAATTCGTTCTTGAGCGGTTGAGCAAAAACCATTTTTCAACAGGCACGTTACATTCCATAAACCATATGTATCATGAAACAGGGCGTGATTTACAGTATACAAATTACTGACAAGAAATGTGGAAATTCCATGAATACCAAATTTTTCGAACGAACTGCATAAAGGTCAACACAATAATAAAAGAAATGTTACACGGTAAAGGTCATACAGCTATCTCTAGGAATACAAAACCTCAATTCGTTCTTGAGCGGTTGAGCAAAAACCATTTTTCAACAGGCACATATTACATTCCATAAACCATATGTATCATGAAACAGGGTGTGATTTACAGTATACAAATTACTGACAAGAAATGTGGAAATTCCATGAAAACCAAATTTTTCGAACGAACTGCATAAATGTCAACACAATAATAAAAGAAATGTTACACGGTAAAGGTCATACAGCTATCGCCAGGAATACAAAACCTCAATTCGTTCTTGAGCAGTTGAGCAAAAACCATTTTTCAAGTTTTAGTAACAGTGACCTTGATCTTGACCCCATAGACCATCACAAGCAAGGTCTCAATAAAAGGTACCTACATATGAAGTTTCATTACAGTACTTCTCAGGTTATGGTGACCTTGAACTTGACCGCACCCACACCATATGCAATCCCAAGTGAAATCTTTGTGGTAAAAATAACTACTATATGCAAGAAATCCTTGATATACAAAATACCATATCTGATCGTAAATTCAAACACTGAACCAACAACTTAAAGCTACTGGAAGGGAGCAATCTAAAAAGCCGAGATATAAATAGGTTTTTTTTAATTCTGGGTTTTCGAGAAGAAGTCATTCAACGGGCAGTAATCTGATCTTCATGTAGGAAGAACATTACTCTTTAGTCAGATTAAACCTACAACATTCTTGACTCCCAGCTCGGTTTGCAGGGCAAAAAGCTCAGCCATCCACTTTGTCCTCTCGCCAGCAAACATAGTTCTCTCCTCCTCGAATTTCTCCCGCTCCGCCACAATATCGGCTCGCTCGCCCTCGATTTCCATGCGTTCCTTCTCCATCTGCTTCTTGTTGTCCCTGGCAACAGCCATCGCCCCAGCCGCAGCCAGTGCTCCTGTGTTTAGACGAACAAGTAAGTATTTCAAATTTGTTTTCTTGGTACTATAACAAACTATTCCATGCATGGAAAGAACTGTCTATTCTAATACCCCAGCATTAAGTTAATAAATTTACAAACAACAATATAAAACAATACAGTCACATAGAAAACACCAATAAAATTAAAAAATTCCAACAAGTTACAATGCCTTTTGGCAGAACAAAGTGTCAACTGTAACCCCATTCTAGTATAACCTTTGCAATGCTTTTAAGCAGAATAAACTGTTTGTCCACTGTAAAAGCAATAAGACTTTCATTCTGTCAACCTCCTACCTCCGCTAAACCCAGCACCAGAAGCTGCAGCCATCTGTTTGAAGTCCACCACTGCCACCTCCTTCTTAGCCGTGGTTGGTCCGTCCCCGAGGGTGCGGGTCAGTGGCGCCTGATTGGCTAGCTGATGGCGCAGACTGGCCACCGTGGCCTTCTCGCTTTCCAGCATATCCTGGAGCACCTTGCGCTCCTCCTCCCAGGCAGCCGGCACTGCAGCTGTAACATGGAGACAGCGAGGTGGGTATAGACAACCAGGTAAGGCAAGCAGGGCTCATCACTTTTTACAAGAGGCAGAATATAGGCTGATTCACAGTGTATACCGTAATTACTCTTTATGCTGGGACACCCCTAAAATCTGGTGAAAAAATCATTTTTCGTGACTCTTAATTTTGGGACAATTTGAAAATATGAATTTTTGCATGTTTCTAAATTATGGGACAGTGTTTTACCAAATTGCTCATAAAGAGTGTGTCAGTTTGAAGTATCGGTCGGTCGGCAACTAAAATTCACCATATTAACAGTTGTACACCAGTTAGGTAAATTGCACATTGGATAATCCATGTATCTGTATCACATGGCAGATGATCCCATCAATGTGGCCCCTTCTCATTCTGTCATAAATTTCTAGCCTGGGGCAATATATCTGGCAAACTAGCTGTTGATATTATCAAAGTGCAATTTTATTGTTTTATACAGATTAAAATATACATCAGTTATGTAATTGAATCTTGTGAATAATATCATGAATTTGCAGCTTAATTAATAATAATAATAAGTATTACAAATATAAGTTTCAAATCCATGCGTTTACCAATTTCTTTATTACTGATGTTAAATAAAAAAGTAATTTAATTTCCATTTGTATAAATAGTGTTTTATAATGATGCTGAATTGTTATTGTTAAATGTTGTAACCTTTATAGCTATAAACAACGAGCACTTCGGATCACACCGCATATTAATGGTGATTCTAAATATTGGAACACATTTAGAGGAATTATTTATTTCTGCTTCTAAAAACTGGGACAGCCAAAAAATTATTATTGTTAAATGTCCCAACATATAGAGTAATTATGGCAGGCTATTTTCACAACTTGTGTATGGGCTACTTCACAATTGTATATAGACCTGTACACAATGATATTTTGAGTTTCACTACAAGTTTTAATATCAGATTTGCGCATTCAAGTGTTTAAACTGACACCTGTTTTGTGCAGAAATAAGATTTTGTGAAAAAAAAAGCATTCATAATTAAAATTAACAGAAAAAATTACCATTATAACTAAAAGCAACTTACTTAAGATATAGCCCAACTTTAAGATTACAGCCCTGGACCAATCGAAGAAAACTTACCAACAGCCACAGCCGATGTTTGTGCACCACTCAGCTGCTGGGACAAGTCCTCCTGCAAATGTGAAACAAGCACCTTACATTCACTGTCCTAATGTGAAACAAGCACCATACATTCACTGTTCTAATGTGAAACAAGCACCTTACATTCACATTCACAGTCCTAATGTGAAACAAGCACCATACACTCACTGTCCTAATGTGAAACAAGCACCATACATTCACATTCACAGTCCTAATGTGAAACAAGCACCTTACATTCATGTCCTAATGTGAAACAAGCACCTTACATTCACATTCACTGTCCTCATGTGAAACAAGCACCTTACATTCACATTCACTGTCCTAATGTGAAACAAACACCTTAACTTCACATTCACTGTCCTCAGGTGAAACAAGACCTTACATTCACATTCACTGTCCTCATGTGAAACAAGCACCTTACATTCACATTCACTGTCCTCATGTGAAACAAGCACCTTACATTCACATTCAAAGTCCTGATGTGAAACAAGCACCATACATTCACATTCACAGTCCTAATGTGAAACAAGCACCATACATTCACATTAACAGTCCTAATGTGAAAAAAACACCATAAATTCACATTCACAGTCCTAATGTGAAACAAGCACATTTCATTCACATTAACAGTCCTCATGTGAAACAAGCACCATAAATTCACATTCACTGTCCTAATGTGAAACAAACACCTTACATTCACATTCACTGTCCTCGTGGGAAACAAACACCTTACATTCACATTCACTGTCCTCATGTGAAACAAGCACCTTACATTCACATTCACAGTCCTAATGTGAAACAAGCACCTTACAATCACATTCACAGTCCTAATGTGAAACAAGCACCTTACATTCACATTCAGTCCTAATGTGAAACAAGCACATAACATTCACATTCACAGTGCTAATGTGAAACAAGCACCATACATTCACATTTACAGTCCTAATGTGAAACAAGCACCATACATTCATATTCACTGTCCTAATGTGAAACAAGCACCATACATTCACATTCACAGTCCTAATGTGAAACAAACACCATACATTCACATTCAAAGTCCTAATGTGAAACAAGCACCATACATTCACATTCACAGTCCTAATGTGAAACAAGCAACATACATTCACATTCACAGTCCTAATGTGAAACAAGCACCTTACATTCACATTCACAGTCCTCATGTGAAACAAGCACCTTACATTCACATTCAGTCCTGATGTGAAACAAACACATAACATTCACATTCACAGTGCTAATGTGAAACAAGCACATGACATTCACAGTCCTAATGTGAAACAAGCACCATACATTCACATTCACAGTCCTAATGTGAAACAAGCACATTTCATTCACATTAACAGTCCTAATGTGAAACAAGCACCATACATTCACATTCACTGTCCTAATGTGAAGCAAACACCTTACATTCACATTCACTGTCCTAATTTGAAACAAACACCATACATTCACATTAACAGTCCTAATGTGAAACAAGCACCATACAATCACATTTACAGTCCTAATGTGAAACAAGCACCATACATTCACATTACAGTCCTAATGTGAAACAAGGACCATAAAATCACATTTACAGTCCTAATGTGAAACAAACACCTGACATTCACATTCACAGCCCTAATGTGAAACAAGCACATTACATTCACATTCACTGTCCTAATGTAAAAAAGCACCATACATTCACATTAACAGTCGTACCAAGTAAAAAACAAGCATATAAATAACTCTCTAAATAAATATTTTTAATACTCTGTCTTGAACCATACATGTATATCAGAGTTCTGCAACAGCAGTAAACATGGTAACTTCAAACAGGCAAAGTTGACTGTGAACTCATTTCATCAAGACAACCTGACAGAACATAACAAATCTTTACTGTATGACTACATACACAGTGTTCATAAGAAGGGCAATATAACAAATTATTGTTGTGCAAAGGCATTCCACTTCAAATAAATTCTTATTTAAAACTGTTACATCATAAATAGTTAGTTATTTGACTGGATCATAATGAGGACACACCGAGTATCAATAGTCATCAAATAATAGTCCCACTCTTTCACCATTAAACAGACACCAATACGATAACAATAAGGCAATAAACAAGCAGCCAGTTAGACACACAGGATTTGTGGTCCTTAAAAGGTGCAAACATCAGATATGTGTTTGGTTTAGTGGGGTGGATTTGAATGTTAAAATACCAAATACATAGAAAACTGTGTAATGTTGTTTTTTGTAATTCCAGGGTTATTTTTTTTTACTGGTTAATCTACAGGGTGGCCACTGAAATTCAGCAAATTTTCCCTGATATTTCCCTGACTGAAATATGATTTTCCCTTACATTTTCCTGATGTTTCCCTGACAGAAATAAGATTTTCCCTTACATTTTCCTGATTTTTCCCTGACTGAAATATGATTTTCCCTTACATTTTTATCAGATTACAAGCATAATTGGTGAATAGTGGTTGCAACGTATCTAAATATTTGGAAACCAATCTTAACTTTTTATTAGGCACATACATTTTTTCAAAATTTTTCCCTGCAGTGAATTTTTTTACACGTTTCTTTTTTTCCAGGATCGGTGGCCAACCTGAACTAAAAACAAATGAGGCATGTCATGGGAAAATCGGGCAAAATGCATGTGCGTAAAGTGTCATCCTGGAATAGCCTGTTCAAGCTCTGGGACAACACTTTCCGCCTACAGTGAATTTATGTTTAGAAGAGACTTCCTTGAAACAGAAAATACCCTAAAAGCGGGAAGTGTCATCCCGGATCAGCCTGTGCGGACTTCACAGGCTAATCCGGGACAACACTTTACGCACATGCATTAAGCCCGGTTTTCCAACAGCATGCCTCAAATAAAATAGGGTCCGGATAGGTTGTATGTTTTACCACAGTTTTCTGTTTACTGTTGTTCTGGTTTACTGGGCTTTGGCTGTACTGTAAAGAAAAGTACAATATCTCAACAGATCAGGATATCCAGGTTGATCAATATCTATTCTGATCAAAATGCACAGCCAAATGGTAACCAATTAAAGGGAGGGTTTCACAGTTTGGCGTTGGTAAAACTGCTCTTTTAATATAGAATTTTAAAACAGGAATTTGTAGAATCTATCAAAACATTTTGTCTGTTACATTTTTGTATGATGTTTTCTATGCCAAAATAATTATTCTGATATTTATTATACAATTTTGTGTACAGGATTACTAGGGTATGTCCACCAGGTAGAACATTTTTCTCGAAAAATAAAAGATATTTGTCAAAGGTTTAACTTTGCACAAATAATATACTTTTCAAACCTTGAAATATAAACAATAAATGTATTATTGAACAGGTAAAAAGTCATTTATAGAAAATTATTTTCATAGCCAAAATCTGTGAAACTGCCCCTTTAAAATGAATTCTGAAATGAAAAACGCTGACCCCCCTGACACACCTAGAAATCATGGCATTTTACACCGATCTAACAAAGTTAAATAATTTTTCTGATGTAAATGTTTAGGAAATCAGCTGAAAAAAAGGAAGATTCACATGTGTAAATGATAAAAAAGCCAAGGAACCCTCGTGAAGGCCTACCTTTTCCCTGTCGAGTCTCTCTATCTCTGTCTTGCTGTGCACCAACAGCATCTTCTTCTCCCGTAGCAACCGGTTGTTCCTTTCTGCTAGACTCTAGATGGAGCAGATATATATGTGGATTTATTTATAAAAATCTAGTCATGGACAGTCATTAGACTTAATATATATATTTTACGAAAAAAAGAATTAAAATAGTAATGGTGTAATTTAATCCCAAACTTTCCATGATGTTGTTGCAAAATTTTAATGTTGCTTATTTTTTCGTCCATTACTGTTAACAACAGGAATGACATACATGTTAGTATACCTACAGTTGCTTTCACATACTTTTTCATTGAAGTGAGTAAACTCTTACGAAAAATACAACTGTAAAATTATCAATCAGAAATAATCCAAAGATTACTGGTCATGGACGTAATTCCTGCCTGTACGTAAATATTGGGCCACCCTTCAAAAAGCGTTTTTGCGATAGAGATTAATATTGTTTTCAAACAATTAGCAAAACAACTTTCTATAGCAACAGACTTCTACAGATTTCTCGATTCCAGTAAGTATATCGTTATTTACTTCTGAATTGAAATCTCAGTATCATAACAGGAAATATTGAGTCACATGGGGAAACTGACGTCATCATATGCACGCACCGAAAATATGGTGTTGCATGATTACAGATTTAAATTTATTATTTCTTCTAACCGTTAACAAATTTTCACAAGCAAATTTGACGAAATAGGAAACACCCGCTTCTGTTTAAGATCACATCACTATTTTGCCCAGACATGTTTTCTCTTTAAATTCCGTTATCTCAGATTTTCTTACAATTCTCGCTGAATTTAATACCAATATCATTGTAAACTCTAGGCAGCCCCGGTAAGTTTATGTTCTAGCCTTCTTCAGCGAAGGGGTTACTCAAGGTATCAAGAATATTCGGCCCCTAGATTTATCCGGTCCCAGTTCTAATTAGCAATTCAGTAGACAACTCGGCCCCTTTGACTATTCGGCCCTCAGACTTATCGATTGAGTATTATGAATGATATGTTTGTTATATCTCAGAAATTTATATTCATCCTAATAATATCTATATTTAATTGAATAATGTATTCTCTATTTTATTCATATCAGTTATAACTGTTTACTTACTCACATAAAACGCATACACCCGCACAGGTGAAAATTCACAGCTATACACTAAGATTTTCAAATTGAATTATCTCCCTTGAATAGAATTAAAGGAAGTTTAAAGTTATTTATAGCTCACGTCACCCTTGGCTTCAAATTAAAAAAAACATAAAAATGACGTTTAAACAAAACAAACACAATATAAACAAGCAAAAGAAAGAAACGAAACCATTTGCAGTTCACCATTGCCTACAGTGGTTTAAATTATACAGAATTTAAGGGGAGGGGGAGGGGTACCGGTGAAAGAAAGTCGTTTAGGTAGAATATTTTAGTCAAAAAAATTTTAAACCTTGATCGTTACTCTTTAGATAAGGATAGTTATTAAAAAAAACTATTTTGTTATAAACATTGCCGAGGATACTAAAAAGTGGCCGATTATTTACGTACATTTGAGCTAGGAAAATGGACATTTTATACGTTGTTTATTTCCGTTTATTTAGTTACCTTACACTCGTCCATTTTTATTTAAACTTACACGTTATATGAGTTTCGAACCCAGGATTATTGATGTGAAGTTTAATTTTGATCAGTTGTATACAACGTGAGATTAAAAAAAAACAACCACCAAAGTGGCCGGAATTACGTTCATGACCAGTATGCTTTTACTGGATCCAGTCAATTCAGAATTGAATACCCAGTAAGTTATCTGTCAGAATTGAATACCCAGTAAGTTATCTGTCAGAATTGAATACCCAGTAAGTTATCTGTCAGAATTGAATACCCAGTAAGTTATCTGTCAGAATTGAATACCCAGTAAGTTATCTGTCAGAACTGAATACCCAGTAAGTTATCTGTCAGAATTGAATACCCAGTAAGTTATCTGTCAGAATTGAATACCCAGTAAGTTATCTGTCAGAATTGAATACCCAGTAAGTTATCTGTCAGAATTGAATACCCAGTAAGTTATCTGTCAACAGCAGTTTCCACTCTTTCAACACATACAAGTTGTATCATGAAATATATTCTACATAAAATCTTAAAATGTCTATGTACGATCTATAATGTATAAATTATTTTTAAAATAAGCAGATACAAGTGACAATAAAACATGAAAACAAACAGAAAAACATAAAAATGACGAAGGAAACCTTTCAACAAGGAATAAATCAACAAGTACTAGCGTCGAGTTTTTGCATCGTTTACCAGTGTTGTGTAACCTTAACCAACTGTCAAGTCAACGTGTATACATGTATTTGAGTTTCCGCTTGCACAGACGATAACTATTTGGTGATTAAAAACTAGCTTATCGTGCGCTTAAAAGCTATGGTTGTTCATAACTATGATTCCAGAGCTATAAAATACACATAACATACTGTGAGCATTTCGTTCCAGTATTTCTCCTTCTGATCTACCTCGACCTGGTGTGCATCAATCACCTGACGGAAACAGTTGCGCTTCTTGGAATACTCTTCACGCATGCACAGCACGAACATGTTAAACTGCTCCTATTGAATGTACAGGACAATAGTATTACAGACAACAAATGTTTTATTGATGTGTGTAGGCTTAAAGATACTGACCTCCAGATGGGCATAAAAATGTGCGTTTTTTATAGTTATGTCTAAACAGTAAAAAGATACGTTAAAACATCACTGTTTGTATAGATCACGATCAAATACTGTCACAAACTGTATATTTCATTGAAAAATGATAAAATGGACGAAAAACTATATAAAATAATTGTTTTTCATGTAAACAAAAACATAATTATGTGCCTATTTTTTTAATGTGTTCTATGATTATGTAAGAAAATCGCGTATTTGTGACAACTTTCTTTCGTTTTTACAATTTGACCAACTGGAGGTCAGCCCCGTTAACAATTACTATAAAACTAACAACATTTATTTACATAAATTGCAATGAGCTGTGAGTTTTTGTAATCCAAACAGAAATTCTCACAGAACTCTATTTGTTGTGTACATTTATATCATTGTGAAATATCAAAAAAAATATCCTTTTGACATTGTCAATGCCTCTGGCCCATTATTTTATTCTGTAATAATACATATAGTTGATAAACAAGTATAATTTAATACAATGTTAGAATAGGCATACACGTAAAATTGTTCCATACTCTGATTACATAAGCAGTGGTCCAAATCTCCACAAGCCTGTATGCCTTGCATTTGTAAAATTTCAACCAGGGCCCATATTCACAAAGTTTCTAAGTGAAAACTGAAGTAAATTCCTTAAATTCATAAAATTCCTCAAGTCTGCGGCTGTTTCGGGTATAGGTCTTTTAACATTAAAATGTTGTAAACTTGTAAATATCGCTTATATGTTCAGCATTGCAGCCTTCTTTGTACAGAAATAATTGAATTTCACATAGAAAATTTGATCTGAAATTTCCACTTAAATACAACTTAAGTTAAGATTTCCCTTAGGAGCTTTGTGAATACCAGCCCAGGGCTGCTCAGGTTCTCTATTTTATATAGTCAGGCTTGTAACCTTTTCTCTCTCTCACAATAATATAAGAATTGAGGCTTGTGCTGCACTGCAAACTGTGAAAACACTAATTTTTGTGGAGGACTTATTTTCGCACATTTCATGCTGCAACCATTGCGCGAATGTTTGATCACCGCGAATATTTACCAATTTAAGACTTTCTTTCATATGTACGTAGTCAGTCGTTCATAAACATGTGCAGGTTTATGTAAATGTCGTGATGTGAATGTTTCTACTTTTAATTTTGGTTTTAATAAGAAACAGGTATTGTCTGTTTGAAGAAATAATGTATTGATTGCTATAAAAATTACTTTAATATAAAAGGTAATGGGCAGTGGAGAAGTGGACCCCTGAATTAAGAGCCTATTCTGATACCGCTATACATGTTTATTGCAATAAACAAGCCTTCATAACAGGACCCTCTACCACGGTTCTGCCCAGTCGGTCGTTACACTGATAATTCAATAAATTATGTATTTTTTATTGAAAACATAACTGACTTTTTCAAAAACAGGTTTGCGCGAATTTAAGACCACGCAAATATCCCTGTGATCATATTTGCGCGAAATTTGTACCCCGCGAATTTAAGTGATTCCATTAATATTTTGATGACTGCACTATGTGGTTATTAAGTCTATGACCAAGTGAATCTATATTCTGAATTTTAAGAAAAAGCAATTAGAGGGTGGCCACCAAAAATCTAGAGTAAACTATAATTACCCGATATTTCCCTGATTAAACCCTGACTGTTATGTGAACTTCCCTGCATTTTTAATTGGGCTATCACAATGATTAGTGCATAGTATACTGTGTTGCGATGGAGTCGCGGTACTAAAGAACCAAAATAACCAAAATGGAAAGATAACACAACTTTTAATAAATGATTTTAAGGTGTAAAAATGTCTTAAACACACTTGGCAAGCAACAAATAAACAATTATTTCATTTGGAATCCCTGCAAAACACCAAACCACACAACACGGTCTATAAGTTAAATTTGACATTTTGCACGACGGAGTCACGTTAAACGGTAACAAGGGAAACAATCCTTGCCAATTTTGAGAAATAAATAGTGTACAGTATAACCTTAATTACCAGAAAGGATATAACTTATGCACAAAACCCACGGGGAAATACTCCTACTAATTTGGCGCAGACGACAGAATAAAAACAATATCTTATTAAATTGTGCAATGAAATCGGATGAGACTCTAAGAAGAAATGCATTATACAAGCATGTTTGAGCAAAAAAGAATGTAATTTGCAATATTCTATGCATTTTTGGATAGTTTTCATAATAAGAAACCGAGACTAGAAAAAGAGGTGGGTTTTGTTTACAAGAAATGTCTTCTAGATGACGTTTATTGTTTACCACGACACCGTCCATACCGCGACTCCATCCGAATAGAGTATAATTACAATGACTGTGAGTTATCTACACAAAAATATGTTTTCTAATTACTTTCAGATTATATATTTCAGATTTTTACTTTAAATATTGTTCTTTCACTTTTGATGATTTTTCCCTGATTTTTTGAAAATTTTTAAAATCCCATAATTTTCCCTGCATGGCCATCCTGAGTTATGAACAAGTGAGCCCGCCCACTCCACAAACCTGAGTCTCCGACTCGATGCAGCTGTACTGCTCCTGTATGTTCTCGACAATCAGGATGTGACTAGCCTTCATCGACTTCATGTCCTCCATCACCTTGGCGATGCAGTTGCGCGCGTACAGGTACGGCACATATGCATGCTTCTCCGGGCTGTCCTCCTCTACCACCACTGAAAACGAGACAAATACAGCTATTGTGAATTTGATGCAACATTGTGTTATGTTGCCAGTAAATTTTATATATAGGAGCCGATGCTCGGACACATTAACTGACCTTTATGCATAAATCCATAACAAATACATTACAATAATATTTCCATAATGGGATATCCAGTAATGAGTATGCAAATCAATGTCAGAGTATTAAGACTATTCCACTGAACTAAGGTTATGGCATCAATAAACACATCTAACATGAAATATAACTCTTTGACAATAAAATGAATGCTACCCACCAACCAGCCATTCAAATTATGATTGTTTGATAAAACTTCACTTCTGAGTATTGTATTTTACAAACTTCCATAGATAGTACTGCTGTAATTAATATGGAGCCATGACAGAATGACAACACAACAAATGCTGATTCTTCCAGTCATTAAAATAATGATAGTCTGATTCCTGATTCATAAAATATACTAGTATAGGCATGTTTATTTATCATGAATTTGTACGTGAATTTGCGTAACATTGCCCAGCGTATTATATGCTGCGTTAAAATGATGTCACTTCTTAGGTATTGTTTCAAGTTTGAGTTTTAATAAAGGTAGCACACAATGCCACTTAATATGACCTAGTCCCCTCATTTTGGTTCTATGACCATCAACACTATGGTAACATCATGAAAGCAGCAGCATACAGACATTTTAATCAATATAATCTGGCAAAGTTTTATTTTGAGGAACTGTTCTGTTTGTCATTTAACTATTTAGCTGATACAAAGCAAAGTCATTCTTCAAAACAATTTTTTTTTATCAATTACAGCTGTGCAACAAGCAAGAATCGTTGAACAGCGTTAAATTACTGATTCTGAGTTGTTGACAAATGTATACATTTTTACCCTGTTGTAATGTTGAGATTGCTGAATACAATGTACAAACTTCAAATAAGGCCAACTTCCAAGTTCAAGTCATTACAAACTTATGTTAATCCGCTTCAATAGCCTGGATTAATTCTTGAAATCTGTACATCGAGGTGTGTCTAATTGAAATCAATTTTGGTTACGTTAATAAGCATGAAAAAAAAAATAAAACAGCTTCTACCTCGAAAAAGAAAGCAATTATGAATAATTTCCAGCTGTACAGTTGCCATTTTATATATTATGTGCCTATTCATTTCACAATTATATTTGTGTGTTTTTGTAAAGAGAAAATTAACTACTACCTTTTATCTAGAGATGCTTACAAACATTTTTACCTTCACTTCTAACCATGCTGTTTTCCCGTTTCGCCTGCCCAACGTCCTTTAAGCTAACTAGAGACGACGATTTACCATTGGCTGAAGCTGACCTAGTGTGAGCTGTTAATTGCAGAGAAGCTAAGATTAGTAAGGTTACAGCACACTATCATTTATTGCCACTCAAAATGAGGTATAAAGGTCAGAGTCTGTTAATGATCTGACACCAAAAAAGTTTTATAACAGTCAGGTACATGCAGGCTATTCATAAAAAAGTCTTCAAATCGTAGGTTTTTACTAAACAAACTACATAAGTAAAACTATGCTATGAAATAGCAGTTCTGACATTCAGCATGTTAGTAAGAAATAATCAAGCAAATTTCCAGAAAAAAGAGTACAGAGAAGTCAACCTATGATAATGCATCAATAGTTTTACATTACTTGACCCAAGACCTTACAAAATGAAACAATATAAATTAATATATACATAGAATTATTTTGAATGTACGTGCCTACTAATATGTTTCAACTCTGACTATGTATGTTGACATGCTTGTATTTGATATTGAAGTACTAATGTTTGGACACATGCATCTTCTCAGTACTGGCATGTTATTAAATGTTGTGGATAAAGGTAGTCATTAAATTGTGATAAACAAATCTCCAAGATTTGGTTTATGAAAGTTGAAGAAACATATATAATTATTTTGTGTTCTTCTTTCCCATGCAAAATAAAACGGATGTCATATGACAAGTCAGGTGATATAATACACAATGTGATAACTGATAAAAAATTTACATAGCATAACCTGTTTTTGATCACAATAAACATTCATGATAGTTCCACTGTGAAAATCTTCCACAAACTGTTTTAACTGAATCTTGTATCAAACACATAAATAAGTATTACATGCAATACAGACCTTAAGTAAAACATTGTTTCTTAAAGCATGTACTGATATATACAAATGCAAATGAATATTTCTGGTTGTGAATTATAAATAATATACAAAGGACATGCATCAGCACGTGTGTATGCATTTACAGTCAGATTTATACGTGTATGTTCTGGTTTACACAGGCATGCAACAAAATACCTTCAGGGGCAACTTTATTTTCCCTAACAAATCGACCTGGCCCCTTGTGCAAACTCATATTTGTATCTTTAGTGTCAAGTACACCAGATCTAAGTGCACTTGGTCCTTGTAAGGGAACCAATAAGGTCCCTTTTTTCTCTGCAAGTGTTTGCAATGCTAAAACATTGTGCATATCAAACAAGATTCTAGACTACATCCGCCAAAACTGTGTGCAATCTGTGTAGGTTTTTATGCTGCTTACAAAAGCATTCAGATACTACTTGTTTGTTTACAAATCACTTTTCATTGAAAATAGTTTTACTTAAACTAACAAGAAATAACTGTTTAATAAACCATTTACTATTGATTCATATATTTCACACTGATGGAACAAGCATCTTATTTCCTAATTATATGAAACCTTCATCTAAGATAACAAAAGGAACTGACATAACTGATAATAGACTATAGAAAATAATTATGCAATTACCGGTAGCTATCAGACCAAAACCATATACTATAAGTAACCTCAATTTTAGCCACACAAAAGTGTCGTATATTTACCATAATAATGCCAAAAGAGTTAATGACAAGCTGTTTAAAGATAGAAGCACATAAGCAGTTAGTGTCTATTAAATAAAGACACGCATTCACATTCCAAAAGAAATATAAAACTATTTGCTAATCTAAAATTTGTGTAAACCTGATTTTAGATATGTTATAAAACTAAGTATATTTTCAATTAAAAAGTGATTCATCTTGAGGATCCAGAAAACCTAAATGAAATACAAGCAACATATCATACCTGATGTCAAGTTCCAAACGTTTACACTATGTACGTACCTTCAACTTCATTGGTGCTCCTTTCCACCCAAGCCTCTGTAAAATATCATATTGGAAAACAGGATTGGAATCTTAGATGTCTCCATAACATTCAAAATAAAGTTAATGTTTCTCAAGTGATTTATGATGTTTATCTGAGAAAAAGTTCAAAATTACTAATTAAATTAATTGTTTATAAACCATAATCATGTCATTTAGGAGTGATTAAGGTGCAGCTACACTCATCATATACACAATGCATAATTTTTAATGATTTGGTTATGAAAAATATGATTATTAGGAATTCTAACATGATATTCGCTAGTTAGACTATAGATAAAGAACAACGTTATCGTTGTAAAACTACCCAATAAACAACACAAAAAGAACTTCCGATACTGAGCAGAGCATAGTAAAAAGTAGTTCCAATTACAATTGCAAAACTGTATGTCAACTCATGTTAGAATTGAAATATTTTTCGCATTTTTTCATTGTTTATCGGCCTATAAACAACTCTTTGTAGTTTTGGTGCGTGGCTATTAAACAACTAGGGCTAACGCCCATGTGGTTTAATTCCAACGCATCAGAAATCCAAATCGTTGTTTATTGGCTGATAAACAACGATTAATCAATAATTATATCTTAATTATCATTATGTGATTATCGAACATTAGCTTACCTTCTATTAAAAAAATTACAATGATATAATTACAAATATTTTACCTTTTGAAGCCCTTGACAAGTTTGATCGCAGGGAGACCGTGCTACCCTGGGCAAGCTGGACTGCAGTGATGGGAGAGGGTGGGCCGGCCTCTTTCTTCGATTTCTCTTTGCCAAGCTTCTGCTCAACAAGATCTTTCTTCGTCTTCCTAGATTCTGAAGCGCTTGCTTGTGGACTGCCACTGCTGGACTCAGGGGCAAAGTGAACCCCCTAGACAGAAAAAAGAATAAAAACATTTGAATATAAAACCATGATTTTTGACCTGAATGTTTTGATGTCTTCTTTAAGAGCTGCTTAAAATGATCAGGTAGGCAGTGGAGGCAATTGAACATGGTTCTTACCTGTTCTGTATTGTCTTTGATGTTTTCATCAGCAGCAGATTTAACAGACACCTGCGAACCTTGTAAGTCCTGAGTAGTTTCTTCCTCTTCATCTAAAAAAAGTCCAAAATCAAAAGTAGTGGCAGAAGTTTACTTATGATATGAAATAATTTAAACAGCTTATCTACCCTCTTCATCTCCCCCTAGTGATCTGTATCAGTCTTTAAAAATATTTGTTGATTAATCAGAGCCAAAAGTGACTGATTATTCATATAATCATGACTAAATATGTGGATTTCTATTGTTCAGCAGAATTATTTCATCCAATCATTTTTTACCAATTAAATGTTTGTCAATTTATTTTGTTATACTTGGTTAAACAAATTGGTTGAATTTGCAGATTTGATGTTGTTGAAACAAAAATAATGCACCTATCAATATTTTCCCCCGGGGGGGGGAGCAGCGGGCAATCCCAGAGGAATTTGACTCATTGTATTTTGGGGGATCTAATTCCCCACCCTAGAGCCAAGCACTTTTGCATTTTTGTCTAAATCCCCTCAATGGGGGATGCTTAACTGGTGTATCAAATGTATCAAATGGCCCGGGGGCCAATATTACCAGGATCTAAAATCCGAACAAAATCTATTTCCCGGGACCCGGAATCATTCTTCTTGTCAAATTCCCGCCTGTGAGGAATAGCTTTCAGTCTAAAGTGCCCGCCGCTCCCCCCTGGGGGAAAATATTGATAGGTGCATAATAATGGAGCGCTTGTCTTAATTAGAATACGAAAGTTAAACATTTATTAATATTAACATAAATCTACAAAGAGGCGTATAAGTAGTGTAAAATGCCCTCCACCCCTCCCCCGTTCACATTGTAGTGTTTATCGGTTATGCATGTAATGTTAAAGACATAATATCTTGAAACTAAACAAAGTACAAGTTTTAATAAGAACGTACATGTGCATACAAGTAGAATACATTTTTACGGCTTACATGTACATACAAGTAGAATTTTACGATTTTAAAGTCACAGGCAAGAATTATAATTTAATTGTACAAATTACAATTTATATTACATAAATAATATTTCATGAATAAATTATTAACTAATCAGTGCTAAAGTGCATATAAAATTATATGTTTTATAGCATAATTGTGTATTTCATTGGTTATACACTGAATTATATTTACAATATATTTAGCAGTTTAGAACTACACAAATACACTATTTTATTTTTGACTACATGATTCAGTTTTGGCCAAATATAGTACCCATGACATGTACACATTTCGTTGATTAGTTTTTTACATCGTCATTGTCAATTCATGACTCTGTTTGTCATAATTATTTGACTAAATGATTAATCAGCCCATCACTACCTCCCGCCCACTCAGCCTGACCTTTCAATTTTTTCCTTAAACTGAATCAGCATTCATGGGCAGCTTTAGAGGGGGTGCAAGCGTCATACTTTCTCTACAAACTTGTCAAAATGTCAATTTTTAATAACTGAAAAGTACTTTCTTATCAAAGAATTTTATAAAAGTTCATCAGTTTTCTTTTTATGTTATGTTTCACAAAAAGTACACATCCAGAATCTCTGCAAAAAGCTACATGTAATAGAGACGCAATCTTGCACATTAACAGTCATTGTTTTGCATTTATAGAATTTATGTCGGAAAATACTGAATATGTCTTCCCCGTGTAATTCCAAATTCTGTATCAGCACCTTGTATAAGTCTTGAAATTGCACCTTCAAAATAAAGGAAAGCTAAACTACATTTATATATCAGTGTGATTTTTTTTTCAATTTACATTTATATTTATATATTGCATGTAACATGTATATCAGTCCCATTATACCTCGATAATCTTTATATTTATATATTGCATATTACATGTATATCAGTCCCATTATACCTCGATAATCTTTATTTTTATATATTGCATGTTACATGTATATCAGTCCCATTATACCTCGATAATCTTTATTTTTATATATTTCAAATTCATGTTACATGTATATCAGTCCCATTATACCTCGATAATCTTTATATTTATATATTTCATGTTACATGTATATCAGTCCCATTAATATACCTCGATAATCCTCAACAACCTTTGCATGTGATTTATGCTTCCTCTTCACAGCTGGGGAATGGGACTTCTTCTTTTTCTTGATTTTCTCTTTAGATGCCATCCTGACCAGCAGGAATTATTATCTGTAAAAACACATACCTAAATATAGTTCAAAGTCTTGAAATGCAAAATACTTGTTCTTGCTTTTTTAATAATTGGTGACTTCACTTGGTTTGTACTTGGTTCAATCAATCGATCATAACTCATTAGGCCCTAGGCAAACATTGAGATTCTTTTTACAAGGACCTATATTTCTACCAGACATAGCAAATGCCTTCTGTTCTGTCGTGCAAGTTGTAGGTTTTAGAGGCATATCGACGGTATTTCCCATATATATAGAAATGTATCAAAATAACACATATTCCTATTTTTCATGAATATGTTTTTCTAGTAGAAATACTATATTGATGGAATTGTTAAGAAACCACATATTCACCATTCCAGCATGATTTGAACTTAAGCCAACAAAATGGCGCATTTCAATGGAAACTACATTTATCAATAGTGAGCACGCATGTAGCAGTACTTCATGTACATTTCATTCATATCAATTTTACTACTACTACTAATTTTCCAGCACCCACGAAAAGTTTCACTTTGATAACTTTTTTAATAATAAAATCTATATTTTATTGTTTGTTTATAAAAATGAGACCTATGTGTGAACTAATAATTTAATGACTACTTTATAAAATATTATTTTATTTTTGAAAATATTTTACTGTATTGGCTGTCGATACGCCCCTTTAAAGTATGTCATGAATATATAATTTTTATACAGTGATTTTACCATTTAATGTTATGCAAAAATATGTATTGTTTTATGTGGCTTAATTTGAGTTGTGTAGGTGTAACAACTGTAATATTGTTTAATTTATATGACCTCTTAAACAGCTCAATATAAGACAAGCAATTAATTTACAAGTTTAATTTGTAATCATTACAACAGCATAATTGGGTCACATACATTAAATAATCAGTTTTTAAAGCAATTTTTACATTCTGTTGTAAAATTGACATTGAGATTAATATTTGGTTCAGTTCCAACTTCCACGTTACTCGTTGTCGATAAACATTTTGTTCATCCTGGAGATTTTAATTCCATGTTAAATTTATATAAAACATTAATGAGAAAACATACAAACATAATCTAGCAAAATAAAACCTTACGTACGATAGTTTAAGTGTATATATACAGTCCTAAATTGACACTAATTAGTCGCCATTTGTAAACAACTTCGGTAACTTCATGACGTCGTACATTGTCGTAAAATACGGCATTGACGGAAGCTGTTCGTAAGTTTCCGCTTACTTTCACTTTCTGTTTAGCAGACGACGCCGAAAACAGAAAATTATTAACGCACAGGTCAAAATGGACTGTTTTATTGTGTGAGCAATAACTTTATTTAAATTAAACGGGTAGCTGGCTTATTGCAGGAATGTCACTCAACCATCAATGATTTAAATTTCAAAAATTAAAGAGGCATATCGATGGTTATATGACACCATTCCACCATTGGTATTGAATAATTCAATAATTAGCAACAGTCGTACAGACAGACACCGAACAAGTTTAACAACTGATTTTAAAATTAAATTAAGCTTCAACTTTTTAAATATGTTGTAAATTGCATTTATTGAAATAAATTTTGCATAAGCTTGTGTCCATTTTTTTTTCTTTTTTTTTTTTTTTTTTTTAGGGGGGGTGGGGAGTAAACCTCAGATTTAGCCGTTGATGGTAAGAGTTCACATTATTTACATCATAAATATATTGTAGGTGAAGGTGTAAATAATGTAGTATTCGTGGTCATGTCTTATTAATAAGGTGCTCAGCATTTAGCATAACTGTTATAATTAGCCTTAAGGGCTAAATTCTGTATACTTGACCTTAGTCTGGAACTTTGTCACAGGAGTGACAACGGGCCCCGAATGATGGCATGTTTGAAGTCCTGGAGCCAGTTTTTTAAAGTTATGAATGGAAATGAAACTATATGTATCAAAAAATATACAACCAAGGGAAACATTGCCGTGGAATAACTTAGGATGAAAAGGGTTGACAAAGGAAGTAAAGAAATGTATGAAGATAACTGTTATTAGTAAATTGGGATGGCATTTTCTAAATGAAATGTTTCAATGCTTCAAACATCATTTACTTACTGTCCAAGATCTGTCCATACAGGAGAAGTAATCAAAGGGCCATAACTTGCAAATGGAGGAGAACAATTTTAATCCCCATCTTTACACACATTTACATGTTACCCTTAACAATGAAGACAAGTTTCAATACATTATGTTGGAATTTGTCCAATATATTCCATTCCAAAAATGAAGTATGAAAAATTAAGGAAGGGCAATAACTCCAGAATTAGGAAGTGCAGAGTATAATGGTTCTTGTGCATTGTACTTCTCCTCAGTGAGATCTATCCACCTATGAAGTTTCAAGTAAATAGCTTAAATGCTTTTGAAGTCATGAAGAAAAAACATGAACAATGTGGATGGACAGACAGACGGGGTGTTTACTGTTGGGAACCCGCAGAAAAATTGTGGGGCCCTAATTATATTTTCATTAACAAAGAGTATGAGATTGAGTATTAAGTATTTTATGTAATGCTCAACAGGAAATCAAAGCAAGTGAAATTAAACAGACGGGACCTTGATGTCATTGATCCAGGTGAATCCGATGTACAGAGCAGTCAGCAGTTTGTTCATCACAATAACATCCAGTAGGTTTCAACTTCTTAAGGCTAAGTCGAATGTATTTGAATGAGACCTCAACACATAAAACACACCTAATACAGTCTAAAACTATATAGATATAAATCCTTTCAACTTATTTGTCAATATTACACATAATTAAATCATATATATAATTTAATATCAATGTTAAATTATTTGTTATTTCTCACTGAAATTAGAACTCCGCGAGTAGGATGTGTCGCCTGACGGGTCATAACTCTTGTACGCTAAAAGCAATTATGCCGAAAACCTAACTTCCTTTTATGCCTACTAACACTTCCCTAAGTTTCATAATAATTGCACAAACATTTCTCAAGTTATTGTCTGCACAACTAAAGGGGAAACCATCGCCAAAAGTAACCCTATGTCGCCTTTTCAGGCGACACAGAAACTAACTGAAAAAAATCTCCATAATTAAGTGCATATTTATGTTATGGTCTACAGTTAAAGTACACAAATCTGTAAGAAATGTTACTTTTTTTGCAGGTCAGTCCCAAAGTTGACTCCTCAGATGGCAAGTTCCTTTGCAATGGTAAGTGGTTGACACTGGATCTATAAACTCAGATTATTCATTGCCCTCCCGTATGAAGACCATTTTTCTTATTTTTTCTTTGGAGTTAGTAAGAACATGACAAATCATAATTTTTTCTTACTTTCTTAGTTACAAATTTCACAATGTATTTCCAGTTTCAATTTAAATGTTGTTTTCAAACGCTACTTTTGTGGGAGTTTCTTTAACACAGGTACATTACGCTGTTAAACAAATGCAAGGAGAGTAGTAATGGTTTTCGAAATGACATTTGATTTAATTAAAATTTTAAGACATCACATTTAAACATAGTCTAAAAAGAATCTCATTCTTGCCTCATATATTCACACACCCGTTACCAAATGTACGATCAATATGGAAGGAATTATTTGTACCAGTACATTAGAATAACCATAAGTCTATTTTCTTAACAAGGAAAGCAGCAAGACAGTGTCCACTGTAAGATCTGTAGTCTACAAGCCATCTTTATACTGTAGCCACATCTTCCAGTCTGAGTACATCCTTGATCTTGCGGAGTTACCACACCCTGATCAACTTTTTGGACATAAAAGGTACAAGTGCATTACGCATTACATTGCACATATGAAACATGGACAACTCTTATATTCCAGTGAATATGGACATTTGTATTAAGGGTCAAACTTATATCAGACTTACTTTGTAATTTAACCTGCAAGTGACATGGTACCTGTAACACTTTTGTTAAATTTAAAAACTTGCATACATCACACACACAAACATTAAAATAAAATCCATGTTAAGATTTTAATATAACATTCAATAAATTCAAATGAAAGGAGAATTGTATTCTAGACAGAGAGGGACTCCAAAAACGGCCAAGAGAGCTCATGCAATTTCCTCAGTGGAGCAACATATGCAAGAACTGCACACAAAGATAGCCATACTGTAAGTCTGCAGTGCAATCTATGTTACGTCTCCAACCACAGCCATACTGTAAGTCTGCAGTGCAATCGATGTTACGTCTCCAACCATACCCATACTGTAAGTCTGCAGTGCAATCGATGTTACGTCTCCAACCATAGCCATACTGTAAGTCTGCAGTGTAATCGATGTTACGTCTCCAACCATAGCCATACTGTAAGTCTGCAGTGCAATCGATGTTACGTCTCCAACCATAGCCATACTGCAAGTCTGCCGTGCACTCAGTGTTACGTCTCCAACCAACGCCATACTGTAAGTCTGCAGTGCAATCTATGTTACGTCTCCAACCACAGCTATACTGTAAGTCTGCAGTGCAATCGATGTTACGTCTCCAACCACAGCCATACTTGTAAGTATGCAGTGCAATCTATGTTACGTCTCCAACCACAGCCATGCTGTAAGTCTGCAGTGCAATCGATGTTACGTCTCAAACCATAGCCATACTGTAAGTCTGCAGTGCAATCGATGTTACATCTCCAACCACAGCCATACTGTAAGTCTGCAGTGCAATCAATGTTATGTTTCCAACCATAGCCATACTGTAAGTCTGCAGTGCAATCGATGTTACGTCTCCAACCACAGCCATACTGTAAGTCTGCAGTGCAATCGATGTTACGTCTCCAACCACACCAGCCTGTATTTTATTAAAATCTGTAACAAATGTGGCGCGTCATGGGAAAACCGGACTTAATGCATGTGCATAAAGTGTCATCCCGGATTAGCCTGTGCAGTCCGCACAGGCTAATCCGGGACGACACTTTCCGCCTTAAGTTGATTTATGGTTAGAAGACACTTCATTGAAACAGAAAATACCATTAAAGCGGAAAGTGCCAACACTACGCACATGCATTAAGACCGGTTTTCCCACGACGCGCCTCAAATGTAATTTTTAGGATCAATTAATTTCGTCTTGTTAAGGAAACTTTCGTTAACTCCATACTTATTGTATTATCGTTTTAATTCAGTAACATTTATTCTATAGTTTGTTTTTCTTTTTGGGTACATACTAAGAGAACTCCATATTTTATCAAGCTTTTAAATAGTAACCCCAGGTTTTATTAGATCGAGTATTTGATTAAATACACAGTTTTTTGTATATTCTATGCACATAAGTTAAGTACAAACTGTGTTTTACTATTACAGTCAACATTGCTGTATGTTTTACAGTTTATAACTATTGACAGTTAAACCCATAAAATGTTCCTGCTACCGTTTGCCTGTATACCGGTACAGTAACTGGTTACACTACCGTGATTTTGAACGTTGTAGCTGTTGCAATATTTCTCTTGCAGAATAAAATATTACTTTTACTGTTGTTTAAGAGATAGAGAGAAGTCACCTGGCCCAGGATCCACTAAACCTACATGTATGGTTCACGATAAATTGCACAGATACTGGTTAGAAAGTGATGGCATGAAAAAGGTAAGAAAATTATTTCATTAAAAATGCATAACATTTTCTCACATACATAATTGTAATATGTGTATAAGGAACAAAATATCATTCAGTGCATTTTAACTTTAATTACAACTTGATACATATAACAAACATTGTTTTACTGACATATGTGTAATTTGTATCAGTTTTACACAATACATGAAAAATGTTATCTATCTTGTGTTATTTACTTTTGAAGGATAATCCAGTGCAGACTGTTGAAAGACTTGAACAAGGGCAGCAATCACCAATCTCCAGTTTCAAGTTTCATCGGTATTCAGAAGAATAAACAAACATCATGGCGTATTTATAAATCTTATATTTTGTGATTAAATGCACACCACCATTAATTCTTGCAATAAACATTTGTTACAGTTTACAGTTGTACATTATGTATAAAACACAATTTTAACAAAAAGATCATTGGCATTTAAACAATTGCTAGCATGGCTCCTTTTAGTGTCTCTATAGTTAATTTTTATTTAGTCTGAGCTTTAAACGTGTTGACACTGTGCTGCTCATGTCGAGATTGTCAACGGTTACCAGAGGGCACTCAGCTTCATCATTTCTTGAGGGTGACGGTTACTTAGCATGATAAGTTCCTTTTTGCCATCGTGCGTTTTACCTGAAGATACACAAAACTAACTTGCTCTGACCAGAAGACATTGTGACAAACTGATGAAATACAGTACTTAAGCAAACAAATGTATGTTTCACATAATTTGCACAAATAAGTAGTGTATAACGAGAATGCAATCACATAGCTTAAGATTAGAACACAGCTATGCATCAATTACAATCAACTGTTAATTACAATTTTGTTTCGGCCATTGCAAGAAAATGTGTGTTAACAGCTAAGATTTAAAATATACCTATTAATAAATATTAAAAGTTTTATCAACTAAACACCACCCAACAGACTATAAACAATAATACGATACATATTCAAATGAATCTGAAATAATGTGGTTAAGGTAGAAGGTATTTCACCTCTGGGTCGCTGTATCCACTTTCTGTCTATGAGATAATCCACAGCATTGTATGCCTCCTTCATTGTAAACTCTGGCACCAATATGGGGATGAAGGGGTCCATGAACTCAAACCCCTTAAACATAGACAACGTACATCTTAATCTAAAACCGATAAACATCATCCCAGGCTGTGAAATCTTGTTGTTTATATTCAGATTGCCATAGCAGAAAAACTAATTTAATCATCAATTGTTGCTAGTTTAAAGAAACTAAAGTACATAATGAATGATTCATGTTCATGTTTATATTGCGAAACATTACAAAAACATGTTTTCAGACAAAGGGCATATAGGTGGTACAGAATGAAAATCCATTGAAAGTAGGAATAGTAATAAAGCAGACAGTTGTAGATAAACACACAATATCTATACAACTACGCAAGTGTGAATATTTAAGTTTACTGATTATAAAGCCATTGACTTTTCTTCAATTGTTTTGTCACAGGTATATGATGTACTTAAACAGCAAATTCTGAAAAGCCATCCATCTATGTGTGTCTATTGCGGACAGATTCATGCTACATGTACTTGACATAACTATGAATATTTACCTTCTGTTTGAGAAGATATTGTGGTGTATACGGTACTTCCAGTGGATTCAGAGGTGTGTCCAAGGCATCAACACTGGGGCATAGGGTGCCAACACAAGCACCACCATGCTGGAAACAGGCAAATGACAATACTAGCAAATATATATATTAAATGCTAACTATGTTGCATCTGCACGGTTGGTTATTATATAAATAACTAATTATGTGCAAGTATTCAAAACTTCTAATAAAATCAAAGTTATAAAATTTAGGTATTTCTAAAAGATGTAACTTGTTTCTCTTGTTATACTGAAACTGTCTGGATAAGTACTTTCTGTAGCACTCAGTACTTACTTAAGTACAGGCACTAAATTGAGTACTCAGTACTTACCCAAGTACTTTGGAATTATCAAGTACTCCGTACCGGTACTTACTTAAGTACTGATCTCCAGTACTCGACCCATCCCTGGTAAGAACCAACACTACTTACCCATGTGGGCTCAAACATTTTCTGTATGTTGCGGAATATAGAGATCTCCTGGGCATTTATCTGTAATATAAAGATTGCAGTAAGCCTGCTAGAATGCAGTGAACAGATTCTGGATACAATGTACAACTACTAAATATTGTGATATCAGGTAGCATGGTGATGTATGATACGTAAAATCGCCAGAAAACTATTTAAAACCTCTTTGACTTCTACATGGATCATTACATAACAGCAACAGATGCTATCAAAAACTTGTTAACTTTGATCAATGGTGTGTTTTAATGTTCCATGACACATAACAACACATTCTACAGATCTATTAGTGCCCCTTATAGAAAGTCTAAATAACAAGAATGTGTATTATAACAAAGATCTTATTAAAAAAAAATATTTCATATATAATTTTATGACAATATTTATAAACAATGTACATACAACTCTTTTGTTTTCATCTTTAAGTGCCTGGATGTCTTTCCAGAGGACATTGACACCTTCTACTGCAACCAAGACTTTTACACTAAAATGAAAAAGAATGTTTATGCATACTGGTAATTGCATTTATTCTATATGCTCAAAAATAACATTTCATTAACAATGTGTAACATGTATATATAAATATATTTTTTAACTGAGCAATTTGTTCAGAAATTTTCAGACTTAAGAATAATGATTTTAAATACTATCTAGCCTAAAGCTAATGGTGCAATTTAACACATGTACCCAATATATCAACATTAAACAAATTTGACATTAAACACAGCTGACATTTTCTCTTGCCAAGAAGTGTTTAAATATCACTAATTATTTTATTTGTTAACAAAGCCAGACTCGTACCTCTTTTCAGCCGCTTGTGATCGAAGTTCTTTAAAAACCACACCAATGCAGTCAGAAGCAAACTTCACTCTGTCCATCCCCTGCAAACCCAAATAAAATCACATCTTGTTTGCCCCCAAGGTGTCCTGTATTCATGTATTTTTTTTAACAATGTGAAAGCTATAGGAACAGCTTCTATTGTGATCAGAAAATTGATCGTCACAAATACACGCATCTTAAACATTGCTTCACTTAGACAATTCCCCATTGCTGCTAATTTTATTGAGTATAAAAAGTTACAATACGCATATGTTTCCTTTTATTAAAAGCAGGATGACCAACCTGATTAAAATCACATCCTAAAATATGCTACGCTTTCCTGTAGAAAGATCATGCACTTCAGTCACATGACCTCATGGAATATGATAACACTAAGCCAACTTTGAACACTGAACATTAGGAGTTTTTCCAAATAGCTAACAGTATAATAGAGTAAGGCCGCTTTTCCATATATGTCCGTATCTGCATCCGCATTGCGCGAATCCACATCTCCAAAAAATCGAACAAGTTGAAAACAGTTTCACCGTTTCCATATGTCTGCAAAAGCCGTCTGCAAAAAATCACTCCATGGGCGATTTTATGCAGATGCGAACGGCATTGTACCTGTCAGCAAGTTTAATAAGACTTTTTTACAAAGTTAGCAGAAAATTTCTTAAATAATAAAAGAGGTATATATATATATAAGACTCCCTTAGTATAATAACTTGACAATAATGAGAAACATTTGCAGATTCATGGACGATGCCATATATATAAATGGGGGAGAAGTGTTCCCAATCCACCATATGTTTATAATGTTTTGCGTATTTGCATAAATATTTGCAGATGACAATATCAAAATGTTCAAGTTATTCTTTTTCCGACTTGTGTATTGTGTACTATTTTGACATAAGAACAAAACTAAAATATTCAATGGTAAATACGGATACATGGAAAAGCGCGTCCGTATTGTAATTAATGCGGATTCAGATGCGGATAAGTAGCGCACATATGGAAAAGCGGCCTTATGTGGTTTCACATGTGCAACTGTCAATAAGTGCTAGAAATCAACTAATGATTATAGTGACCATTCAAAAGGTAATAACTAATGAAATGTTTGGGTTCTTTAAACTGCAATCTGTACATTGGTTATCATGCATGGGCAGCTGAATGAAATTGACAAATGACATGCTTTTTTCCAATGTGTCCTGATAAACTAAAAGTATAACTAAATATTCATACTGGGTAATCACTAATCAAATATCACATACCAAGTTCACTATTTCTACAAGCTTTGTCCCTTCTGGTGAAGATTCTTTCTCTGACCATTTGTATTCTTTGGAGGTCTGTAAAGGAGAAGCCATATTTCAGTATATACCTGAAAACCCACAAGTAATCAATCGTAATTAATCAGACACTGTAACACACTGCATGACCGTAAGCTGAGCAATTAAAATTGGTGTGAATCACATTCAAACACACAATTATATCAACACAAAGATGACAAGTTGATTTTCTGAAAGGATCCAAATACCCTGAATTTCTATGTTCAACATTAAATTACAAAAAATATTCAGTATTAACGAATTAACAAATCAACAAATAAATTAAACTGAAATGAGACTACATGTGTATTTTTTCATGGCAATATGTATTCCTTAGGTTGTTTTACCATCAACATGTTTCCTGTTGCTTGTTTTACAAGAAAGGACTTTTGCATACTCATAACTCTGCCAAAAATCTCAACCTACAGTGAACTGCTCCAGCAGATGTTGATTCTGAGTCTTGAAGAACTTCAGCCAGTAACCAGCCTCGTCTGTGAGGTCGTATAGACCATCCTTGTGAAAGGACTTCACACAAGTTTTCGGTGTCTTCAGATGGTGTCGTATCATTTCAAACACTGAAATGCATAGGTGCCTTACATGTTTTTTGTTGTTGTTTTTTTTTTTTATTCATAGGCATCAAATAAAATTTTTAAGAAAATGTTTCAAATAGTATCTTTTAAAGCATAGTTATGTTTAAATGGTGTAATGGCTACACATGTAGTGTCACAGTTACTATCTATTACTATTTTTAAGATCATTTTCATAGACAAATCTATTGTTCTAACAAGGAAATCAGCTAGTGGGTGTTTACTAAGTATTACAACACACGACTACGATTTTCGGTACAAATGAGCTCAAATAAACAGATTTTAGCAGAACTAACTCTAGGTTATCCATGTAGGTTTGAATGTAAACAGTCAGGCAAATTAGCACTTTGGCCAAGCAAGCCTAAATCCGAATGAAATTACTTGGGAGCAAGAAAATGCTACCAGCCCGTATATATAAAACAGAGAATCTGAGCAAGCCTGGTTCAAAACTCAGTGATTTCATATCATAGGACAGCGAATCTCAAGTATGGTATGAAGCCACTGAGCGTGTATATCCCATACACCCTCAGTTACTAACAGTGTAACGAATATATCTCACTGACTACCTTTTACTGGTTTCTTTTAATTGATATCGCTTGAAAATTAACTGAAGAAAAACTTACAAAATAACACGAAACACAGACAATGAAGTAACGAAAATAAACAAAATGACGTCATTAGACTGCGTCATTAGACTTCTGTGGGGTATTGATATATACCCATGGTGTATGGATAATACCCCATAGTCATGTGACCGCTCTTAGCCAATCGGATTGCATCATTTATGTAGGAGGTGAGATATACCAATATTTCTCGTGCACTCACTGTTAGGGAAGTGAACTGTGAGCCAGCCTGCCTTGGCGTACCGGTGCACCACGTGGGCTAGTGTGACCGTCTTCCCATGACCTTGCTGACCATCTGTGGTGGCAGGTCAAGGGCAAACTATGTTTAACTAGCAGTATATTGAACAATTTTAAAATGCTTGGGATTATTCTTCAAATTCAGTCTGTTTTGTATAATCACACAGTCTTAACCAAAATGTTGCAGTATATACAATTGGTTAATTTTCACTTCCAACAAAGTAGTTCACAGTTTCTAAAACAATGTTCTGAAATTTGGCTTAATAATACGACAAATTTATGGCAATTGTTTGTACTAAATCCAAGTTGTATCTTCATATTATCAATTTATGTACATGTACTCATTAATTATAGTTTAACTATATTTTATTATTGCATTTACTTCATAATTTTTTGTACTGTCCCTTAGTAGTACATGCCAAGCGATAGTGGCAAAATATCAATCAATTAATGAACTGATATAAAACTATATCTAATCAGCTGTGGGGATCAGAAATGACAAAATGCATGTAACACACAAGGATACAGAAGAGGAATCTGGCCGGGGGAAGCTGCAGGTTGAGGTGGTCAGCAATCTGGAAGAACTCCAAGGCGGGCCTACGTACCATCATAGCACACTCCTGGAACGCCTGAACCTGTAGTAGTCACAGTAATGTAATCATTGTCGGTAGGGAATTATCCAGTGTGAAATAGCAGGGGGCTGCACCCTGCCCCTTTTTGGTACCCCCTGCTGCCCCTCTGGGCTGGCCAACAATGGAATGTTGAATATCTTTTAAAAGTTCATGCAATTTTGCAAATGTTCAATTATAAATGAACAGAACATGTTTCAAAACCTTAGTTGTAGCATTATAGTAATAGCATACCAACAGATGAGTAGTCGAGCTAAAAATGCCTTTTTAGAAAATCAAATTGCAAAAAGATTTGTATAAATTAAAGTATTTACTGGCACATGATGAATCTAAGAGTGTACTACTTTATCTTTTAACGTAGCACTGCAGGTGAATACAATGTATTATACTATGTACATCATTATTATCTAGTATTCATAAACAAAAGTATGAAAATACTGTATTTATACAGTCATTACATTTATGAACCCAAAAGATGCAACATTACCTGTTTATGAAATGTATACCACTGCCCATCTCTGATGTACTTATTGTAATCCTCTTTTGGAACCATGTAAAAAAGCCCTTCATCCTCTATAGTATGCTTGGTCTTAAAAAAATCATTCTCATAAAACAAAATTTTACAAATATTGCCATTTATTGTACCAATTCCTTAATCCCCCAACAAGGGAAATTCTGTGATTTAGATTATAGTTTTGTCAAATATCACATTTAATAAAATTCTGTGATACGTATTATAGTTCTTTCAAACATCATAATGAATTCTGTGATTTATATTACTTTGTCAAACATCATGTTTAAAAAGCTACAAATCAATTTTGACAGAGTGGCTAAATTAATTATAAATATGACAGCCCAAATTCCAGCACTCACTCTTTCCACTTCCACAATTACAATCACAAACCTGGGTAACACTTACATGAAATCTAAAATAAACTTACTGGGTCATTGTGCTTGGTCCTAAACTTCACATCCACAGCTGGGACATCTGTCTTATGTTTCAAAATTTGATCTATTGTGATCACGTCATCAGCATTCTGAACGAGACGTCCATCAAGATTTACACTATCAGTGTCTTGTTCAGCAACAGAGCTACATCCACGAATAGTATTTGCTGACTTTACATGATGCCTTCTGCCATTGGACAAGATATGTACAGTCCGTGAACTGCTATTGCACAATGACTGTCTGGCACACAGTTTTAAAATTTGGTAAAGTCCTGAAATTTAAAAAAATTGTATAGTTTATGGTAAATGAAAATCATGGGCTCTGTGCTTCCAAAAACAAGTATGATGAAAACTATGGTATAAAGTGGTATTAAAATACCATTGAGTGGAATTATGCAGGTATTTACTGCGATAACCCTAAGTACTGGGACACATAAAAATAATCGGCAGGGTTATGAATGTCTATACAGTAATGATTAACAACAACAGGTGATATTCTAGTGTCCTAATATTTTGGGACATGACAATTCAACTTTCAAATGTGTCCTAATATTAAGGAACACGAACAATCCAAATATATGGGGTGTCCCAATATTTAGGGTGTCCCAATAATTAGGGTAATTAACACCGAACATAACCAAAATAACTTGCATGAAAATATGCAAGTTCATTTAAATATATAAACTTCTTTAGCTCTAGAAAACACCATAATATTTTGCTACTTTACTATTGGACTCTATGGAGATTTGATTTACTGGTTTCCAACCTAATTTTTTTAGCCCCAGATTTATTTTAACAAATTGAGCTTTTACTAAAGCCAAATAAATTTAGCTTGTAGTAACCTTGTTTTTTGTTGTTGTATTTTTTAAATATATAAGAAAACGACATGCAATTAAATATAAATACCTAACGTTTTATTCATGATCATACACAGATAACTTATAAACTTGAAATTATCTTTACAAAATCGGTTCTCATGACATTCGACAGGGCGCAGCCATATTTGTTTGACTCAACACCCGAAATAACAAAAGGCTTTTAAGACACCATTGACCGTTTGGTAAAACACAGCTGTTCGGAAATATATCAAGAAAGAACGGAAACGGTTCTGACTTAGCTGAGAATATTCCATTCTTAAATGACTTTACTTAAATTGTAAATTATAAATAAAGAGAGCTACGATAATTAAATAAAACGAGTTTAGAAGTAAATATAATGCAATTAACAGTTTTTGGTGTTAGTGTTGTTTTGCAAATATGAATAGCATGATAATACAATAACAACCATACATGTATACGGCTAAAAAACTTCAACCATAATATATTTCGGAAGACTTAACTAAATAAATAATTTATAAGAAACGAAATAAAATAGGTTTAATAATGCAAATTTGATTTTAAAAATAATACAATAATATATCACTTATTCAGTTATCCTTGTGAAACTAATTAGACCGCTTTTCCATATGTCCATATCCGCATAAATATTTTACGGACGCGCTTTTCCATTAATCCGCAAATAAACGTCGAATATTTATGTTTTCTCCTTATTTTCATATAGTTACAATAACTGAGTAAAAAGCTTTCAAACATTTTTTAGTTACGTCGGCTGCAAATATGTATGCCAGTATGTTAAAAGATTCACGTGTGGTGGATTTTATTCAATATAAAGCCTCCAACAATTATATCTACAGCGTCAGTCATGACTCAATTAAATGGTTCCCTTTATTACCGAGTTATTGTACTCGTGAGTCTTAGATAGAGTTATCCAGGTGTATCTAGACTATTTTTTCTATTTTCCCAATGTTTTATGTATAACACCCTTTTATTTAACATGTTAAGATTAGAAACCATGTCGTCCGCATCCGCATAAAATCGCTCACCACACGATTTCTTGCGGACTGCGTTTGCGGATGCGCTTTGCGGATACGGACTTAGGACATATGGAAACGGTCCAACAGTTTTCAACTTGTTCGATTTTATGCGGATCCGGATTTGCGTAATGCGGATACGGATACGGACATATGGAAATGCGCCCTAAGGCCGCGTTTCCATGTGCGTGTGATCCGTTATCCATATCCGTGGTCGTATCCGTATCCGTCGTCCGCATGTATCTTTTCCACGTGCGCGTATCCGTAGTGCGTAATATGATATTGTGCATACAGTTTTGTATATAATTTATTAATTATTAACGGTCAAATAATATTGATTTACAAAATAAACTTCGATTTAGCGTTGTTTATGGGCTAATAAACCACGATTTGGAGTTCTGAGGCGTAGGAATTAAACCACGCATTCATTGTGACGTCACTTTCATTGATAAACATTGAAAGAATGATGTCAGAATCGGAATTACATTTTTGCATTGTTTATGGTGGTTTTACAATGGAATTGTGTTCTTTGTCTAAGTACAAACTCTATACGTTTAAAACGACTCTACTGGTTGGCGAGTAGAATCCGTGAACTAGCAGTATCCGTGATTTGTATATTAAAAGGTGTAAAGCTCTTCAACATTGAATGTTGAGTTTACACACATCACCTAGCAACTGTTCCAAACGCAGAATAAGTTGAAGTCTCCAAAACTTCATATTTTTCAAGATATTTATATTTTTCTTAGAAAAAATCTCATAACAACTTAACTCCTCGCGGGGCATTCACGCGCACGTTTTTGCGCATGCGCATAAATATATAATTGAACCCCTATTTTTATCTTGTACTTCCCTGTTTCCGGTTTACCAAGGGTGATAGCTTGGTTATTCACATAAAGCAGCAATATTAGTATCCAAACAACTGCATCCATAATCAACACGCATTTTTCGTGAAATATATTTTCTAAAAAAAAAGATGAATTGCAATTGCAAAATGTTTACTCAATGCAAATATTAACAAAGAATTGCAATTTTAAAACGTTTACTCAATTGCACGGCTAGTTTCGGGACGATTTTGACAAAATTTAAATGCAGGAGGGTTGTCTACTTCGATAATAACATGGTTATCTCCCGTTTACCATCAGCAAATTTTTAAGGGGCGCCAAAGGGGTCATCGAAAGACCATTTTCCGGCATCCACTTATGTTAGTAATCGCTTTATCACCGCTAAATCTGGCACAGTAATAATTACATCATTATGATGTTGGTAATATAATGTAGAAAAGTATAGAGCAATTAAAATCTTGAGTTGTGTACCACAAAATTCGCAATTTCAACTGAAAGGAAACATAACGGATACTACTAGTTTTATTGCTTCTAGTAATGCTTATTGATTACCCCTTTGGAGCCCCTTATATGGAAAAAATACATATGACGTCATGACAAGATATTAACATCCTTGTAAACAGAAGGAGCCGAACTTTGTACTGCAACCAGCTTTTCTTTAAGAGTATCACTTACGCGATTGAACAATAAAGAAAAACTACTAAAAAATCACGGACACTACTCTCCAACCAGTATTATGTGTATGGATCTGTATACATTCAAGTTGATAGTTACTTGTAAGCCATTAGAAATGTGCTTAATAACACAAATAAACAGGTTTTGTAGTGTGATGTGGTAGTACATGGTTATGAAGGCTGTATAATTTGATAAATGCCCATGATTGCAATTACAATGGAGCATAATGACGATGCTTAATGCCAATAAACTGGTTGTAACATATTTTGGATGAAAAGTACATTATGTATGGATTTATGTTTTCTTATCCTAATGTAGACAATATATTTTACATAATAAGACAATACATATAATATATACTAAGACAATTTATAATATATACTATGCAACTATATAAATATTGGCGCTGGATACTCGACAACTCGATCTTCCGTGAATGTGAACGGACATGAATGTACACGGACACGGATACCGACAAATGGAAACGACCCTGCGTATTTCAACTGTAGCGATTTTACGGACACGGATGACGAATCACGCGCACATTGAAAAGCGGCCTTACCTAAACTGGACATCCATTGGCAAACAAACTTAACAAGCTGTTTTATTTCATTCAACATTCCAGGCATGTTTTCTGAGGGTGACCCTAATGACAACTTATACTGGCCGTCTTATCATTACCTTTAACACACTGTTGAATACAGTACCACTGGAAAAACTAGAACTGCCACTGTCATGGCACAAATACATTTACTGCAATGCATAGTAGTGCTTTATTTTTGTTAATTCAGGCTTGTCTATTAAGTTTTGAAAGATATTATTACAATATTTTTTATCTAATAAACTTTAAAAAAGAACATTCTTGCATTCAATAAAAAAAATCAACAATGTCTAAATTGTAACATTACAGGGGGAAGTATAATTTACGGTGTTAGTCGTATCATTTTTATTACGGCATCAATGTGTTAATATTAGATCGTACGGGTACCTAATTACTTGCTGAACGTGTGGAAATTACAGGCAAACTGTGTAAAACCTGACAGTTTATAGCATAACAATATAATACAGGGCGAATGAAACGGTTCTAGTAAGTCTGTTCATAATTCTATAACAATAGTCTCTTGAACAGACTAAATATTCCATAGGTGTACAGTTGTAGTAGTTGTGTAGTTTTAGTCAACCTAGCAACATATTTTACAAGTATATATCACATCAAGACATATTTTATCAAGAATACAAACATAATGAAGGTATGTATCATACGCATGCACAGACGATATACATCTTAAATTGATACATTATACGTTTTAATATAGCAGAAATGCAGCATTGTTACATATAACCTTGAAGTTCTATTCTTCTGCCTTTGTAAATAGGGCTACCACGCTGGCGATACATCTATTACTGTGTATTTTAACCCGTCTTGTTTTATAACCAGTACAATGAGCTCGGTTAATGGTGTAAACCCTCATACCGAGGATAAAGCTGATCTAGTAGTTGTAGAAGGGCGAACGGCAAACTCCTCGCAGCGGTTACCTCCCCTATCGGTTAACGGTAACCACTGCCATTACAAGTAAAATCCTTCCAGATCTGGAAGGATTACGTGTTTGTAACTTTAACTTATTTAATGCAACTCAATGCAATTTTCTACATAATTGGACATTTTATATATCGTTTGCAGTCAATAATGATAAATAATATCTAGAAGATTTAAATCGATCATCATCACGTGGTTTATTATGACGGCAGGGATTTGATTAGAGCTATGCTCGGAACCAGTCAAATCTCTGCGCGGAGATTGGGCGAACGTACCTGATACTACCTTAAAAGCAGGCGCATAGATGCTCGCGAACATTGGGGCCGCGGACGGGGTGGGTGCGGGAAAACCTCGAAGTAATACACGGTTTTTCCTGTATTTTCTCTGCTAAAAGTGGGGATTCAAGATACACAGTTTGAAAATTCATTTCATTATAATTTAGATAAATTCTTAAATGGAATACTGACGCAGGGTTCAACATTTAGTATTTATTTATATATAGATGTAACAATATTTAAAAAAAACATTCGTAATCAAATAGCAATGTAACAAGGAAAAATATCAAACCACTAAACATTAAATGATCTCTGCTCGGGGGTTTTGATGCCAAATGATCTTCTAGGCTATGTACAATTTTGAATTTGGTTTGAAACATCCATTTTAATGAAGTTTGGATTTAAGAAAGAAACAGTAAAAATAACTGCATGTTCATTTCAATGACATAGCTTGAGCATTTTATCTAGTGAACTCAATTACACATGTTAATTATCAGTATTTTGGCAAGACCGTTAAAGAAAATAATGAATGAAACTGTTCAAGCCTTTCCATTGCAAAATTATATTTATTGGCCAAACATTTAATGATTATAGTTTTGATAAATAATGGGTAGTCATCTTTAGGTTCAAAGCGTAACTACGGTAATTACCTCGTTTTTCAATTAGAGTTAAAGCAATTATCCGACAATTCACCATGTATAACTGGGGTATCTTACCGCCAGTTTCAATTAGAGTTAAAGCAGTTATCCACTGATGCTCTTTGTTGATTGATCTGTGTGTGTATTTCGAAGATAACGAGGGTCTTCCGCGCCTAACGCTGCATTATGTGAGGACCCAGAGTGTGTCCCAGCACTGCTACCTAATTAACTTACTAGAGACTCACGAAAGTTGGGACGAATTTTTGAATCATAGCTGCAATAACCAGCTATTTATTTTTTACTGAAATATAATTTAATTTTGGTGTTGTCTTGTGCTGTGGGGGGAAAGCGGAGTACCTGTCCGGTATGGTGACCACCAACTAAACCGACATGTACCGGGAGTGGGAAGCGAACCTGTGACAACTAGGTGAAAAGCGAGTGTACCAACCATTGCGCTAGCCAGACAGACGGTTTATTGATCAGGATCGTGGCCCCATGTTTATTGCAGCCGCGGCCCCAATCTAATTGCAGCCGTGGGCCTATTTACTTAACAGCCGCAGAGTAGTGACCACCAACCAAACTCACATGCACGGGGAGTGGGAATCGAACCCGGGACGCCTAGGTGAGAAGCGAGTGTACCAACCACTGCGCTAGCCAGACAGCCGGTTTATTGATCAGGATCGTGGGCCCCATGTTTATTGCAGCTGCGGCTCCAATCTAATTGCAGCCGCTGGCCTATTCACTTAATACCCGCAGAGAAGTGAGGAATCTTCTTAAAGTTATGACGATTTTCGAAAATATGTTTTGCTCCCCAAATATTGGAGCCGCAGCCTGCATAGATTGCCTTATAGTGTTTGAGGTATCGAGATGTGATAGCTTCTCTTTATTTTTAAATTATTATACAAAATCGAAAAAAATACATTATTTTGTTCGCATTTAAATTGTTTGTTATATGCCTTTCTGTTGACAACTTATGTACAACACATATAGATTCTAAATTCTTCATGTTTTTTTTTTCATTTCGGCATTGCAATGCAGATGTAAATAGGTCAAAGGAATTTCAGTGAGTTCGTTTTCGACAAATGTTGAAACTTTTGGAATTGTATTTTGATGGTTTATATGTTTTATTGAAATAAGCTTTGTTAAAATAAATCGTAATATGCATCAAATTAGTTTTAATTGCAATGTTAAAGAACCTCTACCGATGTTAAATTGTTCGGAAATGTACGTTGAAATCCTTACTGTAACCCAGACTCAGACAGCCATTTTGTCGAAATAAAATCGTAAACAGTATGTGCAAACTATTTTCTCGCTTGTAATCGACGCATATTTGATATAGCTATAAAGGCCCCCATAAAGGTAAGAGAAATACATGTTTATTTCTAATCAAACTGAACTGACACTGTTCTCGATTTCATTATAAATTGTCATTGTGTTTAATTTGGCGGTTAAGTTTTGTTTATATCCTGGGACGAAACCACTGATTCCAGCAATAATAGATCTATTAAAAATGTCCAAGGGTGCTCATGTTTCTAAACGACATGCCTGAACCGCGTTAGTAGTGTACACTACGGATTAAAGTAAATGCATTAAAAATACTTCTTGATCTTTAAACCGCACTTTTGTAAATAAATGAAGTGACCATTGATTATTACAAATAAATTGGTTTTATTCAGATGTCATTCGGATGACATGGTGAACCTTTAGCAAGATGGAGTTGGCTGATGACCATCAACCCAGACCCATTCCATATAACAGCAGTTGTGAACTTCAACAAACACGGCCTGAAAACTCGCAGGCCAATGATGACACTTGTTCGAAGGTTGAGTGTGGTGTTGAAAATGATGATGCTTCTTTGAAAATGGATGCTGCTGATCGTATCAGTGATGTGAAGCATGATGATGTGAATTCAGCTGTGATTGAAGATGCGCGTGTTCAATCAAAAGAACACGCGTCCAGCAAGAGTGAAGATGTTCTAGAAAATGTAACTGTGAATGTAGAGGCATCTGCTGAAGGTAAATATAGTGTAAACTAATATAATAATTGTTCCGGCATGGATGCAGCCTTGCGCAATTGGCACAAAAATAAATTATTTGTCCCCACCAAATTTTCGTTAGCGAGTCCGTGGCGCACACAATTTACAAGTAAATAATTCGGCATATTTAGTAAAATTTATATAATTGATCGTCACGTTACTTCATTTTATTACAAATTTTTTTCCCTATAACACTTATTCATTAAGCTCTATCGGCAGCGATTGATCAGTTCAGGTACAGTTGTATCAATCCATCATTGTACATGCGGTCCACATGCTAAGCGTGAAAAACGCTTTTCAGCGGCAATCTACTAGACAACAGCCGCATTTCGTCAGACACATCAAAGCCTTTTGAAGTCGAATTAACCAACACCGTTGCTATGGGTGTTGCTAACGGCTTGCAGTTTTGGATGCCAGGCTAATTGATGACGTCACACTGTTGCACTTTGTAGTTTTTAACAGGTTTCATTATTCATGCCTTGTGTTTATAACGGATTACAGTGTTTTTTCAAATTGGAATTAATAATGCAAGGTTATAAGGTACTTAAGAATGCAGTTTAACATTGATCAACAGAACGTTATGAATTAATTAAGAACACAATAGTATGTATTAATCCTTTTTTGAACAGAAAAGAAAAACAAACACAAATTAAAACAGCTAGTACATACTTTTCAAAACAAAGTCTGCTTTGGGAATATTCATGAGGTAAAAAGATTTTTGCCTGTGTCCCTACATTTTTGTAATTTGTCCAACTTTTTCAAGCCTAGAGGGCCCTTGTCCCCAATAGTCCAAATTCACGGCATAACACTGTATAATGTAATGTATATTTAATATTTGTAAAAATGACATTATTACTAGCTTGGTGCTAAGAAATCTGAGTAAATAGATTTAACAATGATTACATGTTATTTCCTCAGAAAGTGTGAAAATATGCGTCATTTTCAAATAATTTCAGAAATTTAGTAGCCAATTAAAATTTTTACTTTTAGTAGCCAATGGCTATTTTAGCTAAGTACAGTTAGCACTTACAGCATATTTAGACGGCATGTTTAACATTTTAAGACCTTAAATCAAATGATCTATGACACTTATCAGTGTCGGACAGTCTTCACCAATAAATTTTGAAATCGGTCTACTGTTGGTCCACTAAGCAGTGTTTTTTTTCACCTTAAGGGGAAAGGTGGCGGGGCCCTTAAGATGGGGAATTTTATGGCAGAAGGAAATTATTTGTTCGAAAAGCATTATTAGATGTTTATATTCTACTTTGTTATAAAACAATCGATTGCTTTGCTACAAATGATAATTTAGATTATCCTTTTACTTGGTTTGATAAAAGACTGCTTGGATTGTTTACACAAATGCCTCGATCTTAGTCAATTGTTGTCCGATTTTGGTCAAAAAAAGTTTTCAAAATAAAGCTCACATTCTGAGGGGAATTTTAAGGCAAATACAGGGGAAAAATATATACTTTTTAGCAGGCGAATGGGGCCGAATTGGTCCTTTAAAAAAACCTGACTGAGCTACCTAAAAAGACTGGACCGGACTACAGTTAAGTGGACCATAGTGTGTAGGTTTATCTTTCACTCGTTTGTCTTCAATCTGTTATAGAAATAATTAAAAACAATCATTGTTTTAATTTAGACTGTCAGTAGGTGAAAAAGATTTGTTTTATTTTTTTAGCTATGATTAATCTTAATGACCAAAGGACCTTAAATTGATGGACCATTGGTCCAGTTAACTTATAAATTTTGCTGGACCAAGCATAATTTCGGTGGACTCGGTCCATGGTCTAATGGTTTATCGTGAAGACTGGTTTGATATGATCTTTCATGCTTGTAAAACCTACATTGTAGTGTTTTTAATAGGCGAACCAGGCTTAAAATTGGCAAATTTCACTGTAATCTATGATGTCTATGGTTAGAATTTTAATGTTAATGTTGGCTTTCCCATATTCCTGTTTAAAAAATAAGTTGTGGATTGTTAATGTATCTTTCAGCAACAGATCCTAGTGAAAAGCCACCCTTCAAGCATGATTCAGACCCAGCAGACAATGCATCCAGAGGTATTACTGGTGGGAGTGATCAACCTAACCTGCTGATAGATGGAATAAGTTTAAATGCTGAGCAGGAAGATAGATTGTGTAAGATTAGCAGTGAAACTGAATCAGATGCTGTATCTTCTTATTCATTGGTTGAGATGAAAAGTGTGACTATCAGTGAGAATGGACTGTCAGTTGCAATGGAATATACCGGCAGTTCCAACCCATCTGACATTTATTCCCCAGATAAAGACGTTCAACAGTCGTCATTGATGGCAACAGAAAACTTTGTCCATGACCATACAGAAGTATCTGAAATGCATGCAAATGGCAATGTAGCAGCGACAAATGAGCAGGTTAGTTAAATTTTAAAAGGTTGAAATACTGGCAAAGTAGGGACATTCCATCTATGACACATGCATCAATGAGAATATTTTTTCAAATGTTATAGTTTTATTTTCATTCAGACTTAATTTCACTGAAACCAGCTTCTCAGTTGTCTTATATTGTGTGAAAAAATGAAATACCATGAACTATAGATTTACTTTCACTGTTTTATTGTAATTGTAACTTTAGAATTTAATGTACACTGGTATTTTCGTGAAATAAAACAATTCTAGTTACAAACATATATATATACAGTTAAAAAAGTATTGTCCTTGGACATCACTTCCTTATGAATGTACATAAATTAATAATTGAACATTTGCATATGCTTTTGCCTTATCTGTTATTATACCCCCACAAACAAAGTTTAGGGGGGTATATAGGAGTGAGCTCGTTGGTCGGCCTGTTGGTTTTTCGTTTCTGGATGATAACTCAAGAAAGGCTTGACATATTCAAATAATGTTTGGTAAACACAGGGTGTTCGTTTGACCCGAGCTCCCGGGTTTTGACCCGTGATTTTCACGGAAATCATTAAATTGACACATGGTAAAATCCCCCAAAGAGTCATATTGACCCTTGGTAAATGTCTGGAATGCGTGATCACTTCCTTTACAACTGAAGCCAGTCAAGACACTGTCTGTTATTAACACATTAGGCCTACCTTATCTTAATTCGTTTTGCATTTACTGATAAGATCTTCCATGCCATGAAGTTATCAGTGTATGTATTTGACCCTTCCACAAATGAAAACACAGCCATTTTCCATTATGCACCTTTAGCCTCCTTGTGAACTTCTGTTTGTTACACCTTTTGTTACAGTATTTCTGTACTGTCAACCTGGATAATTCTGATGTTTACATGTTCAAATGTAGATGAAATGATGTTTAAAATGTTAAATAATAACAATATTTCACATGAAATATAATAATATAAAAACAATACTGATTAAAAACACCAGAAACATTTACGAAAAAATCGGCAGAAAATTTACAACGGTCAATAATTTCGGACAACACTTTCGGATATTTTTTGATAAAACAAAAAAATAGCAGCCTTCAGTTTTGTCTTTCTTTTATATTGATCTATTATTGCAAAATTTTACGTTTTTAGGTCTTTCTAAACAATAGTACATTGAATGAAAAAAACAACACCACCTAACACAAACTTACAAAGGCTAATTTTTGATATTATGATCAGCACCAGGTAGATTTTTTATTTTAGTAATAATTTTAATATAATATATTTATTACTATAATGTGAACCATGAGTTTGTATGTTTTTGTTTTGGTGACTTTTTATAATATTTGAATTCAACTCTTCAAAATTGAATTTTGACCCTTGAAAATTTTGGTCAAAGGCTCAATGACCCTTGAAATTTACAGTCTACTGAACACCCTGACACATGTGTAACATCATAGAATACATAGAATACAGGTCAAGTTCGATGTTGGTTACAAACCACTAAATTTTGACAGAGTTATGGCCCATTTTCGACTTACAATTCCATAAAAACATTGTTTCAAGAAAGGCTTAACATATTCTAATAATTTTTGGTACACATGTGTAACATCATCAACACATTCAAGCTTAAATATATGTTTTAACTAAATCTGTTCACTTTAGTAGAAGAATAATAAGTAATTAAGATAGGGTGTGAAAACTGTTCAAAACACTGTGAGTTTTTAATAATAGAATAGATTTTAACATAAAATAGGCTGGGTATTTTAAAATTAATTTGTTTTTCTCAAGGACATACCAGTGATTTTTTTACAATTTCACAGCCATGAGTCCTAGGACTCGCTGGACTAAAAATCTATGATTCCCAAAGTTAAATGTGTGAGTTCAAAATTTTTCATTTATTCAAATGGGAATATAAGCAGTCAGTTAATAAGATGAGTAAGGCAATAATGCAATTAACTCTTTATTAAATATAATAACACAAGTAATTATAACTTTGTGTTTTTTGAGAAGCATGTCTAGCTAGAGTAAGTAGAATGTTGAACATTTGTGCAGTGTGCATTTTTTACCATACCATTGCACCTTTTAGCGACCGTACACAAAGTGCTGTACATGTTATTAAATTGTGCAGTTCCATTGTATATGCTCACCAACTAAACAACTTCTCCCAATCTTTATTCTATAAACATATTTTTTTCGGACGATTTTTGGTAGAACCTGACCAGAATTAACTTCAGGAGTATTGCGTTTAGTCATGTGTCATTTTTCTTTTCGGACCAATGTTGAAGAGGAACTTTAAAAAAACTTTCCCACAATAAATTAAATATTATTTTACCTTCACACCATTACATTTAGAAACGTCATGACTGTTGCCATTGGTTATTAGCAAATCGATTATCGAATGAGAATGGTCGTAATAAAAATAGACGAAACGGTGCAATGGTAAATTTTACCCTCTATATTATGACAGTACTCGTACACAAAATGCTTCGAAACTGCCGGACAGGACTCGCTATTTACAAAATGCATGCGTCCCGCGAACGCACATAAACTGAAACTTTGTGTCTACGGCAATATAACTGTGTCCTGGACGCAGGACGTTGAGGTAAAAAAATCACTGACATACATTGTACCTATGTATTTATTTTTCAGGAACTCTGTGTGTCAAGTTGTAAAGCAGAGAGCATTCCAGGGTCCCTTGATGATTCACTGGAATCAGCAGACCCGGAAATTGTAAACAGCATAGAAGCATCACTGACGGAATTTTTTACTGCACAGGAAATTTCAGATCCTACTTCATCACCCAAAACGATTGAAGATGGAGCCGTGAATAATGAATGTGAAATGAGCACTGGTACATTGCATGATCAACATTCAGCAACAAATAGTGCAAATGTGTGTGATAATGAATTAAAAGTTGTAGCTAAAAATAGAGTAATTGAATGTGAAGATCTAACAATCAATCCAGCTGGAGAAAGTAAAACCTTGAGTGCTGATCTAACAAATACTGTTTCTTGTAATGACAGCCTATCACAAGAAATAGTGGAAAATGAAAAATTACAAAGTGTTTTGAATGAAATGTGTGGTTCTAAAACTAATGAAGTTAAGCAAAATGACACAAATGAACTTCCACTTGTGAATGAACAATGCATTGATAAAGTTGTTACAAAGGATACATATGTTGCAGCTGAAGTGAAAAATGCAGTTTCTGAATTTGAAGAAATACACCAACCACAAGAGGAAACAGAAAATGCATCAGCTGAAAGCAGCTTAGATATGGAAGTTACAGACTCTGAACATGTTAATTGTCACCGATCAAAGGGCATTGATAGTGAAACATGTGAAATGGCATGTAAGGTCCCAAATGAAACGAGAAATGTTTTTGATGTGTTCCCAGTAATTGTTGATGGTACAGAACCAGTGCTTAACCATTCAGAAGCGGATGTTATTATAAATGATCTGAAGGATAATGTGAATGCTGACACTTCCGTGATTAATACTGGAAATTCTCATGAAAACAAAAAATCAAATGATGAGCTGAACCTTTCTGGACATACAAAAATAATGTCATATGAAGAATTTCTGAGAAGTCAGGAAGAAAGTTTGTCAGCAGAAAAGTCAACTCAAAAGTCAAGAAAGAACTTATCTACTAGGGCTAATAAAAAGTCATTATCTAAAAGGAGTTACACTGTCAAAAAGAGAACTTTAGATTGTGAGAAAAATATTTTGGAAATGGCAAAGCGTCGGTACCCAGGATTAAAAGAGCTGAGAGTAAAAATCAAGAATGTTGAAGATATAAAAGACAGTGTTCAAGTTGCATCTGAACCACCTGAACAGACTTCGTCTAAGAAAGAGAGGATTCTTAAGTCTAAAACGGCAACTAGTTCTAAGGATAAAAGTCATTCTTTAAAATCAAAAAGTCATGAAAAAGTATGTTTGAAGCACGCATCAGTGAAAGGTCTGTCTTATGAGTTGAAATCATTGAAAGAACCTTCTATTCACAAGAGAATATCAGCTGAAAATGACAGAAGTATACCATTAAAAAAGCGAACTAGACATTGTATCATGGATACTGTTTCACAGGGTCATACTACTGATAACACAAGAAAAAGTAAACTTGATAAAGGAAATAAACCCAAATTGAATTTGAAAGGTTCTAAGTTGAAAGAAACTAAAGGTAACATACCTAAAAGGTTGGAAGTTCAGAAAAGTGTAAGAGCTGAAACAGCAAATTCTGTTTCTGACAACAAAGTACCTTGTATTCAGAAAAAGAAATCTCTCAAAAAGAGCAAGGATGAACAAATGGCAAGTTCCAAAGAACGTTCAACTGGACAATTTACTGTTCAAAATACAGATGACTGTGTAAACAAACAAGCTGTTAAAATGTCGAATGAAAAACTTTACACCGATAAAAATATGGGAATAACAAGTGAATCTAATATTTTTATTAATTGTCAAGACAGTTCTCGTAAGGGTTTACCTAATTCTACTGTAGTTAAGAAGTATCCAGAAAGGACTTGTAAAATGAGAATTTTACAGGATTACACTGTAAAAGAAGCTAAAAAACTTTCTAAGACAGATAATTGTCCCATTACTAAGCCAAAAACAAGTGTAAAACTACAGGAGATTCTGAAAAAAGAAACACATGCTCTAGATATTTCAGAAGCCATGAATAAATTGAAAAAGAAAAGAAAACGTAAAGTTAAACCTTGGTCCTGGGGTAATGAAAAGAAGCGTTCTAAACCTAAATCGAAACTTGCACAAGAAGAAAATCTGGAAGGAAAAGATCTCAATAAAAATGCAGGCAGTATGAATGATGAGACTGCTGATAACCAATTCAATGTTGCAGATGCTAAAACTGGAACAAATGACACTGATGCTTGCAGTGACAAGGGTGAGTCTCGAACAGTTGGTTTGGTTCAGAATTTGTCAAGTCAATCTTCGGGTACTAGTAAGCCAACAAAATCAGAAAGTACAAAAAGCTATGTACAAAATGCAAATATAGAAACCAACCCAAATCTAGAGAGTGCAGCGTCAGAGCATTCCGATCAAGAACTGGGTGCAGTGCATTTGGTGAACGCGAACAATCCATTGGAGCTTGAAAATGTTTTAAATGAAGAAAATTACCAACATGAATCTCCAGACAGTGGCGTTCAGTCTTTCGCAGGATCTCCTTCTGGAAATGAATCTCCCAACTCTGTTATACTGTCTAGTATTGACAACAGTGGACCAAATGGGTTAAATATTTTACCCAGTTCATCCGAACAATTACCGTCTTCATCTCATAGCTCTCAGTCATGTCTTACTATGATCTCATCTTCAAGCAATGCTTTTGTTTCAAGTGTTCATTGTGTAACTGCCTCAGCAAGTGTGAGTTCATATTCAGTAACGACCTCATTGAGCTCATCCTCAGAAACTATGACTGTGTTCTCCATAGGTTCTCCCTTAACATCAGTGACACTGCCTTGTATGTCATCAAATTATACTGATAAAGTTAGTAATATTGCTTCGTCAGTTCACTCACAATTAGTGTATTCTACGTTGTGCCCTGTACAATCGCTAGCAGACACAAATGTTTTCAAGAATACAAGCCTGCAGCATTCTCCGAGTAAAAAGAAAAATCGTTCCAAGTTTTTACATTTGCACAAGGCTAGTACTTTGCTTCAGAAAGGAAGACTGCCTACAGAGGAGGAAAAAGAACAAAGGCTTGAAGATAAATTTGATTATTTGAACAAAAATGGTGCAAAATCGAACTGTGATAAATCTTTGAACTTTAAAAATGCTTTAACGGATACTCCTGTTACTATTTCACAAGCAACGAGTACTGTATCAAGATGCTCAACAATTATTAAAACAGACTCTAAGATGGAACTCACAACGATCAATGCAAGTGATATATCCCAAGATAATCCCATTGACATGGAAAAATTTTCAGTAATTCCCTCTCTGTCATCTTTTCATTCAACTTCTGGCTCTGAGGCAAGTTTTGAAAAAAGGCATGAACATTTAAAACGAAAAAAGAAACAGTCCAAAAGTAAGAAAAGGCGAAAAGGATCTTGTTCAAAAACTATTGAAGGCAGTCTAACTGTTGAACAATCTATTCCAGTTTTGAATAATTTGAACAATAGCACTGATTTACCTTTGGATGATAATGAAAAAGTTGAAACTGTCTCGGAGGCTGTCCAATCAGAAGCATTATATCCCAATGGGAGTTGTTCAGAAACTGAATCCTTTTGCCAAGATATTGTTTCTTCTATAATAGCCAGTGTGGAAAATGGTAGACCCTTCTTGTCAACCGGCACTTACCAAACTGATCTGCTGCAGCCTGAAGTGGAGGACCATGATAGTAGTGATGGTGATAGGTTAATGAACAATGACGGTGATAGGCTAATGAACAATGATGGTCACAGGTTAATGAACAATGATGGTGATAGGCGAATGAACAGTGATGGTGATAGGCTAATGAACAGTGATGATGATAGGTTAATGAACAATGATGGTCACATGTTAATTAACAATAATGGTGATAGGCTAATGAACAGTGATGGTGATAGGCTAATTAACAGTGATGGTGATAGGTTTATAAACAATGATGTTACCGAAAAGGAACCTTCTTTGTCATCTCAGTCGCTTGATGAAGATATAGAAAAGGGCATTATTGAAAGTGAAATACATGGTGCTGAAAATAACATTGAAGTTGAAATATTTGATAAATTGCCTGAGTATCCTGAAAAGGGAGCAAGCGATTTCACGCCTGAAAAAGATGATTGTGAAACATTACGGGATGTCATGAATGGTATTCATTCTGTAATAAAAAATTGGGATAAGGAAAACAAAGATCATGATGGTGAATTTCAGTTGACATTACCAAGTAGTAATGAAAGTGTTGAAGAAAATGTGCCAGTTCAAGTTCCCCAGAAGAAGAGAGGTCGCCCACCAAATAAATATAAGAAAAGAAAATTACTGACATTACAAAAATACAGAAACAAGTACTATTACAATGTGAACAAAATAAAAGCGAAAGTGGGACAACCAAGTGCTCATAAAACATATCAGGATGTTATTGTTAAGAGAAGACCAGGAAGACCAAAAGGTTCTAAAAATAAAGAAAGAACAACAGATGTGAAGGAAAAAAGGCCGCGTGGAAGGCCTAAAGGTGCACTGAATAAAGTGAAGAAAACGGCACTGTCAGCCTCTGAATCACCTAGCAGTGAAGTAAGTACAACACCCGGTACAAATGGTGGTGCTTCTTGCTTGGAGCACAGGTTCCAGAAATCGACAATGATGCAGTGGCGTGAAAGCAACGTTATGCATGGAATTGAGGGAGATGAAAAGAAGAAAAGGGGCCGGCCCCGTAAGAAACCACTTCCTGATAATACCATGCCAAAGAAACGTGGCCGGCCTGCTGTTAAAGATAAGAAATTGCAACAGACCAAAGTTAAGAAAATCAAGCATAAAAACAGTGACAGCGTGGAACATGTTATGATGGGTCCAAGTGATGTTATCGTTGCGAATGAAACTGTACATAAAAAGCATGTTAAAAAAAAAGAGTCAAAAATAAAAGCCCACAAACAGTATGACACTCCAGATGCATTGATTTCACCGTCCAAACTCGATCAAGAAGTTGACTTTGAATCTAGAGAACCAGCCCAGTCCATCAGCTCTCATGACTCCGACACTAGCGGGGCTGGTAGCCACATGTGCAACAGAAATTCAGCCATTCAGCTGTGGATGGAAATGAGCAGGCATAGGAGAAAGAAAAACATGAAAAAACTTCTACATTTCAGGAGTAAGCATAAGAATATTATTGACCCAGTGTTTAATGCTGAAGTTGACTTTTTAACTGGGGTATTTCCAAAACTTTCTATATCTCCCAGAGGAGAAACATATCTAAAGGTTCGCCCTGGGGAGGTTCCATTGCCATCAATATTTAAAATTGTTAGAATTGATGTTAAGAAAAAGAAGAAAGATAAATTGTTTGTCTTTGAAAAGTCGAAACCAATAAAACAGAAAAATGATGAATTGACGACTAAAGACAAAATCAAATTGGGAAGAAGGATAAGTGTTCTTGGAGAGAGTTTCATGGACAATGATGATGTAACGGGGCAGAAAGCTTGTAACCTTCCCCCAAAGAAAAGGCATAAACTGTTCACCACACCTGATGATGGGATGGGGAAGCCAGAAAAACGAAAAGTTGGCCGTCCACGTAAACAGTCTGTGACAGTGCCCAGTCAAGAGTCCTGTGCCTTTGGTAAACTTTAATAATTATGTATGCATGGATTTTGGATTTTGAGAACTGCACATATTTTATTTAACTGTTTCCAAAAAAATATTTTTGCTCTAATTTCGCTTCAAAAATTGAGTGCACGTTATACATGGGTGTGCATTATGTCAGGCCTTTTTCTGATCTTTTTGGGAAAAAGCACCTTGGTTAAATTGGGAAATTCACGACGTAAAATTTTCAAAACTGGGAAAAATGTGTATCGCTAAATCTTAAGTATAATGAACAAATTTACAGTTTTAAATCAATAAATAAGAATTTAAAAGCACTAATAATTGTAATTTAACTCTAAATTGTGATAAATACCAAAGCAAGCTATGCAACCAAGAGTTTGTAATCATATGCATGTCTCATTTCCTATAAGTAGGGAAAGATCTAGGATCTAAAAAGGTACAGCGTGCTGCTAAGAAGGAGCAGGGTGGAAAGCCGGACCAGTTTGTTGACATTTTTTAATAATTTGCTAAATCCAGAGTTTTTATGAGTCTAATGCTTGTGATTAAGCTTTTTAAGCATAGTCTATTCATTTGTAGTTGAATATTTGCACAAATATGTTGATTTTCAAAAGATATTAAACATTTCTGAGTATATCAGACTAGAGGGGCAGCAGGGGGGGGGGGGAACCAATAAGGAGCTGGGTGCAGCACCCTGCTATTCTGCTGTAGATCTTTCGCTACTATAAGTATGTGTATATTTCGAAAAAATAAAGCATTGCCAAATCTGACCAACTTCACCAAAATATAATTGTGGGATCTACTGTGTACATGATTTAGTTTTAATGATGTGTTAATAGACATCGTGTAGTGCCTACACTACGTGGGTCGCGAAAATATGTGATAACTTGAAGAAATCTTTATCTCCTTGTATTTAAATCCTTCCTTTAACTGACACATCCACTTGTGTAAATAGCAAAATATTTGCCCATAATTCATGTTAAATTTCAACATGATAGTGGACAAACAAATAGTTTTTCTTTGTGTTACCCATTTTATTACACAGCTATTAGAGTGTTCTACCCTTGTAAACAATGTCAACGATAAAATTAGAGGATATCCAAATGTAAAGCCAGTGTGAAAAAATCGGCTGTAAAGTATTGAAAAATCGTGTTTTCACTTTCATTTTTGAAAAACAAAGATTTTTTACAATTGGGAATTTTGGGGTAAGAATTGGGAAAAAATATGCATATTTGGCATTGGGAACATGTCCGACTATCGGACCCGTGAAAGCAGTAGAAAAAGGCCTGTATGTACTGTGTTTTATGGTAGAAAAATAATTGTGTAAAAGATAAATGTTTTCTTATATGTTTTATCATACGTATATGTGTATGTAGGTATTTTCATGAACAACTGAAATTTTTGGGCTATTTCTTCATACTTATTACTGATAATAACAGTATTATAATATTTTCTGTTCAACCTGAGGAATTATTTTTTTCTGCTCACAATTCAGTTTCTTGATTTCTCTGTTAACTGCAGTATTTTATGTCACTTGGAGTGGCGCTGTGGATTTAAGATAACATTCATTACCTGGAAAAGTGGGTCATAATTGCATTCACCTGCATATCAAAACCATGTGTGCAATTTCTTATGACATAAAGTAGATCCTGGGTGATGTTTTAATACCCTTAGCTAAAATAGTGCACCATTTCTGTCTGGCTTCCAGTTTAAATCAAGTAATATTGCTGTGGTGAAATATCAAAGATCAGAAAAGTTATGGGTGCTCTGCAAAAAGAGCGCTGGAAAGAGCTGAATTATTTATAATGACATAGATGAAGGTATTTAAACGTTATTTCTGTCGTCTCTTATTTTGTATTTCCAGAAGGTTTTTTAAACAAAAAAACACACAACATATACATTGACTTGCATGTGAGAAAAAAACTTCAAATGTAAGGAATTTAATATAAAGTATTTAAAAGGGCTTGATGAATATATTTTATAGGGCGTAAAAAACATTTCTGCTGTTAAGTTGTAAAGCAAAAAGTTTGTAATGACCAGATGCTGTAAAATACATGTAAAAAGTTAATAATTCAGAGTTTGTGTATTCTTCTATAATTTGAAAACTGTGAAATCTTTAATAATTAAAAAAAAAAAAAAACACTCATCAAATGAAATGAGGTGTGTCATGGGAAAACCTGGCATAATGCATGTGCGCAAAGTGTCATCCTGGCTCAGCCTGTGCAGTCCTCACAGGCTAATCCAGGACGGCACTTTCTGCTTTAATGGTATTTTCTGCTTCATGGAAGTCTCTTCTAAACATAAATCCACGGTTGGGGGAAAGAGCTGTCCTGGATTAGCCTGTGTTTTCCCAGGACACGCCTCAAATGTTTGTCAAGTCTTTAACGTTCTGTTTAGTCTTATCAATAATCAAGGGAGAACAGGTAGTAGTGAACAAAACAGAAAATCCAGGTAAATCTGATAATTTTGAGAGCATTGCCTAGCACCTGTCTGGCTTGTTTTGAAAACTCCGATTGATTGCACCACAAAACACTCACCTTATGTTTTCTCCCTGGTTCAAGAATTGGAATGAGTCAACTTTGAATACCAATGTTTGGGAGTGGGTGAAACATTCTGTTCATGACATATCCTGTCATTCACTTTTCACATGAAAATTAGGTGTTGAGAATTTCTTCTGCATTTTCATATTTTTACAAGTACCAGTTTATGTTTTCCCAGCACAGAAAAAGCAACGTAACAAGTTGTTTTAGAGTTAATTTCTTGTATTTAATTGTTTTTACATCCTTTTTTGTAATTTAACTGGTAGACGAACATAGATTGCTCCACCTTTCTGTTTGTCCAAGGTTGTTTGTCCAAGGTTGTCTGACCAAGGATTTGAAGTTAATGAATTGGATTATGCAACCATGTGCCATTATTTGCCACTGAAATATAAAATCATAATTGGTCAACTCGATACTTGATTGACAACATAATTTTTTATGCCTAAGCAACAACCGTGTAAGTATCCAAGTATTGTAGTATATTAAGAAACACTTTATCTACTGGTTAATTGTGATACAAGTTATAGAATACCCAATTTGGCTGAAAAAGACTCTAATTTTCCCAACTTGACCAATACTAGTACCATTTCTAAAGTCGTGAGGTAAAACGCTGATATGGACCGATACAATTTGCTGACGATTTATACTTGTGTTAAGTTACGCCTGGGCGTGTATTACAAAGATATTGACACAGGCTATATTCCAGAAACATCTTAAGTGTTTCTTAATATACTACAATACTTGGATACTTACACGGTTGTTGCTTAGGCATAAAAAATTATGTTTCTTTCAGGTTACATGCCCAAAAATTAGGGTAGGTAGGTAGGGAATTATTTTTTATGCCCCCGTCATTTTGATGCGGGAGGCATATAGTGATCGTCCTGTCCGACCGTCCTTCTCGTCTATTATCGTCCGGTCCGACCGTCCGCCCGTCCTTCTTGTCTATTTAAAATTAGAACTATATTCAAAGAAAACATCTACATGTTAAGAAAAGATGGTTCACACCCATATTTGTTTAGTGTTTACTAGAATATAATTAGGCGTGTCGTGGGAAAGCCGGGTTTAATGCATATACGTAGTGTCATCACTGATCAGCCTGTGCAGTCCGCAGTCGAGATTAAAGAAATAGGTTCAACTAAACATATGCACATTTGTTACATACAGATACTATACAAATTGAAGTACTTACCGATTCAATGCAAATAGCAAAATGACTTTAAAAATTTGTACCTGAAACTGCACGGCCCAGAGGTTTGTTAAACTTTGTTGGGATAAAAATAAGCCACACCTCGGGGATGCAAATTCCAATTGGGTTACAAGGTCTCAGGTGAGCGTCCTAGGGCCCTCAGGGCCCTTTTGTTTCGGGAAGGTCGGGTAACCTAAAACAAACAATTTACACAGCTTACTACAACACTTGGATCTTACACAGTTGTTGCTTAATACCATTCCTAATCCACCAATATCAGCCATTCTTACTTTGACCTTGACCTAATTTTGACTAAGAATAATTCAAATTGTCTGTTCAGCACCAACCAGGCATGTGTGTTTATTAAACACAGCGTCTTGTTAAATAATAATTTTTGGCATACATTCAGTAGCCAAACGTTTGAAAACCATAATAAGAAGCATTAAACTGACAAATAATCTTGGATTTATAAAATGATTAACAATGTAAAAGAACTGGTCCATCTTTCTCTCAATACTGTTCATTCAACAATCATGGTTCTTGTGAAAACTCACTTGCATTTAAAGATATAATTGATTTCTGGAAATGTCTGCAATCAGGAGTGCAGTTTGTTTATTGCTGATTTTCTTGGCTGCTATCTGCCTAAATGCCAAGTTGATGTGTAACCATTAACATTTGCATGCTGTTTCTGCAAGGTTACTGGTACCTGTAAGTTTGATGTTGATGTTAACATGCTGAATTGGAACTGGATATGCCATTTTATGAACTATAAAATATTAAGGGAATTGAGAGGGACATAAAACTCCTGGTTTAATATAGGTTAATTATGTGATAAATGGTTGCACATGCAAGTAGGTTTATTTATTTATCTTACACATCAAAGTGGTTTACATTTCTGTTCACATTCTATAACCTAGAAAAAATGCCATAATGAGTTATGCAAATGCCTTGACTGTTTGTTTACTTATTTATCTGACACATCAAAATGGTTAAATTTCTGTTCACATTCTATAACCTAGAAAAAATTCCATAATGAGTTATGCAAATGCCTTGACTGTTCATATGAACCGAGCCATTTTTCATCACACCCTGCCTATCTGCTCTCAGAAATAATATCCAGTCTACATGTTCTTGTCCAGCCTTCACTTGGCCTCCTGACTCTGTTAGCTTGTCTGAATTATACAGCAAAAAGACAGGGCGAGATAGATGTGTTGGAGAGATTCTCAAACCATTAATCCATTTGATAACAAAACATATTTGTTCTGTAACAATATTGATCAAGAGTGTTAGATTTCTGATGCATCTAAACTAGATCCCAATTCACCAGTGAAGCTGAGAGGAAGCCTCTATATTGATTGACATGTTGGATAATGCGGTGGGCCATTATTAAATAAGCCTTAAATATAGGCTCCTGTGATTTGTGGGATAGAGTAATGGCTGTGAGAAGAAGAATGGCCGGAAACTTGATCCTATCAAATGGCCTGCCAATTAACAGCTATAAACGGGAGTTGACCCCAGTTATCATTGATATTGACTTAAAAATTGTTTTCACGACCATTGGCTGCTTGGTTCGCTTGAAACCATTTAAACCATAATAGTTATATTTATGCTTTTTCTTCAGCAAGAAAATCTTTTCAAGCTGTATCATGTTCAGAAATAAAGGAAACTTATTTTTATAACCAGATTTGGACACTGTCCTACTGGTTATAGCGCTCCCTGTGGGCTGTTGTCAGTTACTCATATGATGAGGCATCCTGATTGACTAATTTATTAATCAATGAATCATAAATGGTGCTTTGGGGAATCGAATCCTTTTAAATTTGCCATTTGGTAATTGATTTTATCATACTGTATGATTGTGATCATGAATTTAAACTGCAGAGTTTTCCACAATTGTACAGAATGAATGTTTTATGTGAATACATGCATTAACCTAGATTACTGTTATTTTACTGCATCAGATTCCATTCAGTTTGGTGGCCATGTTCATACCAATGATGCACTGGGTCAAATACATGTTCATCATTGGAAAGCAATTTTGTTAAAATCTGTTCTGAGAAAGTTGGCATCTTTGATTTGCTATTCAAGATGGGTTGTAGTACAAAAAGCTTCATGCTTTTAACAGTAATTGCATTTCACACTATCCTTAAAATTCACACAAGTCTCATATAAATCCACATAAACACAAGATAATACAGTCACTCCTATTTCTTTCAAACTGTTTACCTGTCATTTTCTGTAGTGAATTGTATTTCAAAGCAGGTATACCTAAATCTTACAATGTCATTTATTGCTGGTATAAGCAAGTATACCTAGAATGCTTAAGGAAAATCTTACAATGTCAATTATTACTGGTATAACTAGGTGTAAATTTCAGGTGAAATATCTATTTAAAATTAGAACTATATTCAAAGAAAACACCTACATGTTAAGAAAAGAAGTATGTGAACCCATATTTGTTTAGTGTTTACTAGAATATAATTAGGCATGTCGTGGGAAACCTGTGCTTAATGCATGTGCGTAAAGTGTCGCCACGAGTTTAAGGAAATAGGTTTAACTAAACATATGCACATTTGTTACATGGCAGATTCTATACAAATTGAAGTACTTACAGATACAATTCAAATTTTAGTACATTCAAAAATTCTTAAGGAGGGCTAGTTGACTTTGATATGCATTTACCTGTACATATGGTGTATTTTACAGGTGATTTACACCGTAAGAAGGACAGCAGTTTCAAGATGGGTCGAGATGGCAATGATGGAATGGCCACGTTTGCCTCTGTGGCTCTGTCAGGCTGTTGGCCTGGTTTCACCATCCCGAGTTCTGAGCCGCAGACGTCACTGGTGACAAAGGCAGCAACGTCGGCTGTGGCGGCTAAGGATGTTGTGGGTAAAACAGCTCAGTCGTCAAATTGTGCCAGTGCAAAGGAGTTTTCTAGTCCAAAAAAGACTGTTAAAGATTGTGCAAATTCTGGGTCCAAGAAAACTGATAAGAATCTGTTCACATCATTTGCTGTCCGCACAAAGGAAACTGTCTCAAAGAGCAATGACAGATCAGATGATAATTTTGAAGGTTGTCATGATGCTGCTCATGACCAAGATCATTCTGGAGAAATCACCAAAGACAGTGCCCAAACAGATGGTTGCGACAAACGAAATCTGAAAAGAAAGCTTGATCACCCAAGCCAGACGTTACCCTCAAAAGAGAAAAAAGCGAAGAAAGATCTTCAGATGCATACAGATGAGAGAGTTCGTTCAACTGTTTGCCCGGAGTCTGAACCATTGCCAGTCAGTCACCGAGATGGAGAAAGTGAGGGGGACGAGTCAGAGAAGTCACTCCATAATTCCAAAAGGTGAGCTTACTTGTGCACGTGTCAGAATGTAAAACTACCATGGCAGTCATTGAAATCAGCAATTTGGCCAAAATTATTTTGTACTCAAGTAGCAAGTATTTGAAATTGTTAACAAGCTTACATAAATAAATCTGATAATCAGTGCAAGCCCAGTTCAAAATTTACTAGTGCAGGGCTTATGGGCTGCTGCTAATCGTGGCCACTGTCATAGATGGGTATGGGAGTAATTGTGTTTATAAGATTTTCAGACCATTTTGGTATACCAAAATAATTCAGCAATGTTCAAATGATAGTTTAATGGTAGAAAAAAAGTCATTTTACACAACATTTTAGCGACTTGCAATAATGTTAAAAGCTGCAGTCCGTAGAATATACTTATATACATTGTTAATTAGCAAAAGTTTTAATCAATGTTGATGGCTTTTATTCAACTGAAAACTGATTCTTAATTATGAAAGGCACCTTATACTGTGTATGTTCTAAAACGCTACTACGGTACGAACGGAATATAAATAATGTACATGTTGATTTACTCCAGAGGCATCACCAGCTATCGCATGCAGAAAATATAAGATAAAAAAAGTTACCAACACATTATTATTGAACGGATTTCAGTGCGTTTTTTTTATATATTTTGATCGGTAAGAAATCAATTAGAAACGATTTCTGCAGTTTTATTTTAATTATCATATTTCTGGGCTGCTGCTTTAAAAATATGAAATGGAAATAAATGAATTGTATACATCCTACCTAATTTGTCAGTTATACATGTACTTCCCCCTTTCAGCTTCCTCCGTGTGGAGGAAATGTTGTATGACTATTCCTGTTTACTTTATGAATATACATGTACTTCTTCAATACTGGTGAAATTTAGTGTCATTCATGAGGATAGTGCATTTACCTTCCCTTATATAGGCCTTGCCAAGATTGGCAGATTTTATCTTTAGTTCAGTGGTGATTTTTAATACAGCTGTTTTGAAACCATTCCTTTCTTTTGTTAACAGAAGTTAAATTTGAATTGCTTGACCCTAGTGTGACACTGTTGTTGGGTGCATGCACAAAATGTAGGTACCATGGCCAAAATTAGGCTAACATTGAGCTTGGAATAGTATTGTATGGTACTCCTAGAATACATGTAAAGAATGACATTTCGTTTGGGACAATAAAAACGACCTAATACAGACCCAAAATTGAAGTGATCATAGGTTAATATTGAGGCATGTCATGGAAAAACTGGGCTTAATGCATGTGCGTAGTGTAGTACCAGATCAGCCTGTGCGGATGCAGTCTGCAGAGGCTAATCCAGGACGGCACTTGCCACTTTTAATGGTATTTTTTATTTCAAGGAAGTCTCTTCCAAACATAAATGTATTGTAGATGGAAAGTGCCGTCCTGGATTAGCCTGTGCAGACTGCACAGACTGATCCGGGACGACGCTTTACGCACGTGCATTAAGTCCAGTTTCCCAGGACACACCTCAAATATAAAGTACATGTATGTTTTCATTTGACAGAAGCGAGTCAGTAGAGAGTCAAGACAGTGACACTAGCATCGTGAAGAAGCAGTCGACATTCCAAAAGAAACGCTACCAGCGGGCAGGGCTGTACTCCGCCTCGTACAAGGATGAGCAGTAAGTGTCTTGTCGGGGCTTCCTCTCAGTGAAATGGTCTTGAAGAAATCACAGTGTCACCTTTAATGCCAATGGAAGCTCATTTCTGCTGATACATGTATCTGTATCAAAAAAGTGTTAGCTTATGTAAATTGGGAAATCATTAAGTCCCAGGCATATGATTCCAGTTTCTGAGTCACTTGTTTTTTCATGTTCATAAGTTTTTCTCTTCATGTACTGTGCATATAATGATAAAATGAGGCGTGTCGTGGGAAAACCGGACTTAATGCATGTGCGTAAAGTGTCGTCCCGGATTAGCCTGTGCAGTGCGATGGCACTCGCTGCTTTTAAGGTATTTTCTGTTTCAAGGAAGTCTCTTCTAACCATAAATCCACTTTAGGCGGAAAGTGTCGTCCCGGATTAGCATGTGCGGACTGCACAGGCTAATCCGGGACGACACTTTACACACATGCATTTAGTCCGGTTTTCCCACGACGCGCCACAAATATTTTAAAAATAAAATAATAGGTAAACAGAACATCCATAGAAATGCACAGTTCGCATGTTAAAAGCCAGAATTATTCATTGCTTCATGATTTTCTTTATTGTACTCCCACGATCTTCATGCTTTTGAACCGATAGTTTGAGCATGTGTTCATTATGTCTGCCACGTTGTGCATCCTAAATTATCTCAATACTTAGTACATGCAGATGTGTTTTTTTGTCTGAAATGCAGGAATGTTATCGCATCAAACCACTTTCACCAAATCCTTGTGAAGACGTGTCACTTATTTTTTGTCTTGGTTGAAAGCTGTTTTGAAGTTGAGATAATGCCTAAATGTTGATCTTTACAGAAATGTGACCAGAAAATTATGCCATTCTTTGTCAGTTGTTTTATAATGTAAATGAAATGTATTGGGTCATGGGATGCCTTTAATATTAACAACCTTTAACTTTATATGCACTGAGTGGTAAGTGTGTATTTTAGTAAAATGATTTGAATTTATTCGCAAAGGTTGATTAAAAAAAAAAGAGATTTGTGTACATTTGAATTGCTTGTTGATCTGAGCCATTGTTAAGGAAACCTGATAATTTTGTTCAGTTAATGACATTTAAATATCATTCGGAGTGTTTTATAAACTATAATAACTGTAAAATATTTTCTCACCAGGTTTTGTTATTCTTTGCAGCTTTTCGGCTTTTCGACCAGATGCACTGGTGTAGAAAACAGTGTAAATCATGAAATTGTAGTCTCCATACTTCTCAAATTAAGTACATGTATTGGGTGAACAAAGTTATCCTGTAGAGTTCTTTATCTTTTTGTCACAGCTTAGAGAGGTTTAAGGTTACATTCTTCTCCAATATTCGGGTTGATATATTGGATTATTTTATATGGGTGGGAATTAATGAATATAAATTAAGACTCAATTGTATGGGCACAAAATGTCTGGTTATTTAGTTCCTTTTTATATGAGTATTTAGTAAGCTTCTTTGAAAGATTCAAACTTAACGAGACGAACATGTACATTTGTAAATACAATACTACCGTTTTTATTCTGGAGACTGTAATAACTGCAACTCCTTCCCATTTAATGTTTCAAGATGATTAGGAAAGGTTATACTCACAGTCTTTGGTACTGTTCATGAAAATTGTGAAATGTGACATATCAGATGGTTTCTGTAGATATTTACAATTAAAAAGTAATAAACAATATATGTCAGAAAATATTGTACACACACGTTATTGCAGTAAAGAGATCAATTGAATCATCCTTTTTTGGCTTGACAGCATTTAATTGCCATTGAATTATTGTTTGAAAATGCTCTTTGACTAAATGACAGCATTAACATGGTTGTAGCTTGATTAAAAGCAGCTGGCATGCTGATTGTAGTGTCAATATAACGTTCCCGTCACTTACAAAAATGAACAACAGCTAAACATTGATTGATCAATGGCAGATTAAAACGTGAAGTACACATTGCCATATCGACCAAATGGGCCCATGGATTTGAGTCATAATGGCTGCAATAAATAGTATCATCAGTTGGGAAATAATGACCCTCGCACATTCTTTGTCCAAAAATGTATTGTGCAAGACTCTCAATAGGAAACGGTTCTATCTGTGCCGCGTTTATTAGCCAGGTAGAGCACTTTGACATCAAATTGGCTTTTAACTGCTGTTATGTGTTTCAACACCTGCCCTTCAAAGTTTGATCAATTTGAATCTGCCAGCATCTCTTAACAGTTAACATACAGGCGCACTTTGTTGTTTTGTTCACTTCAAGCTGCTCAAGTTAATGGACAGCTACTTGCCACAATTAAATTAAATTGTTTACATCTTTCTGCTTTGAGAATTGTGTGCAAGTGTACCTCCCAATACTTGGTTGTGCCTGAGTAGCAGTCACATGTGTTACAAAAAAAACACAATGAATGCTTCACAGATGTTAGCTCTGCCTGTCCTTAAAGAACCGGATTGAATTTCTCGATGATTGTCAGTTTAAACTTTTTAAAGAATGCAATAGCCGTACTCCCGATGACAATCTGATTGCCTTTATAAAAATAAGTTAATCATGAATGTTTGTCGAGTTTTGTGTGTGTTTTAGTCAGTTAGTGACATATCTTTTACCAATTTGTGGTAGTTGTATAGTTAGGGAAATGGTTGTCATTGATTGTTTGAAACTATGATCTGAAACTGAAATACAATATCACGCATTTTAAATGAAGAGCATTCAGTTAAGGCTGTTGGTTGGTAAAGGTTAGATTTATATGATAATGAAGATTGTGATTGTTGTGTTGATTTTTAGCTCACCTGAGCACAAAGTGCGCATGGTGAGCTTTTGTGATCGCCCGTTGTCTGTCGTGCGTGTGTGCGTGCGTGTGTGTGTGCGTCGTCAACTTTTCATTCAAAGAACATCTCCTAAACCACTTGGCAGATTTTCACCAAACTTCACAGGAATGATCCTTGGGTGAACCTCTTTCAAAGTTGTTCAAATCTTTCCGGTCTGCTGCATATGTAGGTCACCAGAGCTAAAAATAGATTTTAAAAGTGTAAACTTAAAACATCTCTGAAACCGCAGGGCCCAGAGGTTTCATATTTGGTATGTAACATCCTATAGTGGTCCTCTACAAAGATTGTTCAAATTATTTCCCTGGGGTCAAAACGGGCCACGCCCTGGGGGTCACATGGTTTATATAGAATATATAGCAAAATGACTTTTAAAATCTTCTCCTCTGAAACCACAAGGCCCAGAGGTTTCATAGTTGGTATGTAATATCACATAGTGGTCCTCTACAAAGATTGTTCAAATGATGGCCATGGGGTCAGAACTGGCCACGCCCTGGGGTTCACATGGTTTATATAGAATATATAGCAAAATGACTTTAAAAGTCTTCTTCTCTGAAACCAAAAGGCCCAGAGGTTTCATATTTGGTATGTAACATCCTATAGTGGTCCTCTACAAAGATTGTTCAAATGATGCCCATGGGGTCAGAACTGGCCACACCCTGGGGGTCACATGGTTTATATAGAACATATAGCAAAATGAATTTAAAAATCTTCTCCTCTGAAATCGCAAGGCCCCAAGGTTTCATATCTGGTATGTAACATCCTTTAGTGGTCCTTTACAAAGTTTGTTCAAATTATACCCTCGGGGTCAAAACAGGCCATGCCACGGGGGTCACATGGTTTATATAGAATATATAGCAAAATGACTTTAAAAATCTTCTCCTCTGAAACCACAAGGCCCAGAGGTTTTATATTTGGTATGTAACATCCTATAGTGGTCCTCTACAAAGATTGTTCAAATTATGCCCCTGGGGTCAAAGCTGGCCATGCCCCGGGGGTCATATGGTTTATATAGAATATATAGCAATATGACTTTAAAAATCTTCCCCTCTGAAACCACAAGGCCCAGAGGTTTCATATTTGGTATGTAACATCCTATAGTGGTCCTCTACAAAGATTGTTCAAATTGTGCCCCTGGGGTGAAAACTGGCCACGCCCGGGGGGTCACATGGTTTATATAAACTTAAATAGCAAAATGTCTTTAAAAATCTTCTTCTATGAAACCACAAGGCCCAGAGGTTTCATATTTGTTATGTAACATCCTGTAATGGTTCTCTACAAATATTGTTCAAATGATGCCCTGGGGTTAAAACTAGCCACGCCCCAGGGGTCACATGATTTATATAGAGTTACATAGCATAATGACTTTAAAAATCTTCTCCACAGAAACCACAAGGCCCAGAGGTTTCTTATTTGGTATGTAACATCATATAGTAGTCCTCTACAAAGATTGTTCAAATTATGCCAGTGGGGTCAAATGTGGTCACGCCTTGGGGGTCATATGGTTTATATCAACTTTAATAGCAAAATGTCTTTAAAAATCATCTCCTCTGAAACCACAATGCCCAGAGGTTTCGTATTTGGTATGTAACATCCTCAAGTGGTCCTCTACAAATACTGTTCAAATTATGCCCCATGGGTCAACACTAACCACACTTTAGGGGTCACATGGTTTATATAGACTTAAATAGCAAAATGACTTAAAAATTTCTTCTCCTCTGAAACCGCAAGGCTTAGAGGTTTCATATTTGGTATGTAACATCCGTATAGTGGTCCTCTACAAAATATTGTTCAAATTATGCCTCTGGGGTCAAATCTGGTCACGCCCCGGAGGTTACATGTTTTATATAGACTCAAATAGCAAAATGACTTTAAAAATCTTCTCCTCTGAAATGGCAAGGCCCACAGCTTTCCTATATTTGGTATGTAACATTGCATAGTGGTCTTCTCCAAAGGTTGTTCAAATTATGCCCCTGGGGTCAATTCTGGTGGCACCCCGAGGGGTCACTTGCTTTATATAGACTTAAATAGCGTTTTACTTTTAAAATCTTTACCTGAAACCGAAAGGCCCAGTGGTTTGTTCAAGATTGTTCATATTATGCCCCTGGGATAAAAATTAGCCACGCCTCGAGGATGCAAATTTCAATTGGGTCTCAGGTGAGCGTCCTATGGCCCTCTTGTTATGAGTTTGTCTTAATTTTTTTTTATCATTTGATTTGAAAATAATTGAGGAAATGACTGATTTCTTAATAAGATATTTGTTTTAAATATTTAAAACATTGTAGAGAACATGGTGTATACCTGTTACCTATTAATTAAGCCATGTTAAGAAAGGACAAATATGATTAATCCATGTTAAGCAAAAAAACAAGGTGTCTTAAATTTAAATAACTCGCCATATATCATCAAAACAGAACAGTGACAATCCAACATGCAGTTGTCCCATTCATGTTGCATATAATTAAACTCTTTGCACAGTGATAATTGTGGAAATGGTACAAACAAACTAAAAAGAGGCATGTCGTTGAAAAAAGGGGCTCAATGTATCTGTGTAAAGGCTAATCCATGACGGCACTTTCCGCTTTTATGGTATTTTCTGTTTCAAGAAATTCTCTTCTAAACATAAATCCTCTGTAGGCGGAAAGTGCCGTCTTGGATTTGCCTGTGTGGACTGGCTGATCCGGGACAACACTATGCATTTGCATTAAGCCTGGTTTTCCCATGACACGCCTCAAATATTGTTGAAATTAGCCCTTTTTGTTCATGTTCACCATCTTATGATTTAAGTTTTTTTTTGTTTATTTTTGGATTTTTCGCCATATTCAACAGTACTTCAGGCATAAAACGGCGGTCAGTTAACTTACACTTTTCATGGGTAAGCTGGTTTACCACTGCTAAGTGCACATACTTATGCCAGTAACTGACAACTGCCCTACTTGAATCAGAGGTAGGGGGAGAATGGCTGTAGAAATAATTTCATGACCAATCCCCACACAAGTTATGTGGCCGGGCTGGGAATCGAACCCGCGATCCTTGGATTTGTAGTCCAGCACTCTACCAACTGAGCTAGCTGGCCCAGCTTTGTGATCTAAATAAACCGAGTCTGAACTTTCTGCTTTCTTGCAAATTAAGTTCTTGTCAGACCAACTGATATTCCCAGTTAAATGTTGTTTTATTGGCTGCACAGAATTAGTGAAATTAAAAGAGCTGCATTTCTTTAACCAGTTATCACTGTTTTACATACATGCCATAATTTTTTCAGGCCAAAACTGGACATTGCCAAAAAATCGCCGGGACATTTGACCGGGACACATTAATATTGTCAGTTTGTCCGAAAAAAATAATAATAGTTTATCATATCTAACCTAGGTCCTATTCCGTTTCGTGGTCTATATAGTTATAGTTCAAACAATAAACACCCAAAATGAATAACACAAACATACACACGCATATATTTTAATCATATTTATTCAATAATATAGATGATAACATGTATTTTTAATTATGACATCAAAGAAAGTATACAAAAGACGCAAATATAAACACTGATTGTAAAATAAACAAATGCCTTTACAAGGGAGACTACTCCACCAGACTTATAACTGGGCTACGTTCCATTATACACTGCGTCATTAACTGCATCAAATTTTGCGATGTGAACAATACGAATTTAAAGAAAGTCATGATTGTTTTTGCATCTTTAATTCTCGAAAAGTTCTCAATTTATTTTCATACTTACCTTCAAACGTTACCAAACTAATTATGTGATAACACCTATTCCATTTAAAATCAAAATAATAACAAACACAGTTCCTTTTTTATTCGAAAACAATGTAACAATCAGCAGCAATTAGCGACCCTGGATATATGACCCCCATCCTCTTTGACACGCGGCTAGCGGGTATTGTTGTCATAGGGACCGATAAAGGGATTAACGATCTGAAGTTAATTGTTGGCCCAATGTAATTTTTATGGTACACAAACATCGATTTTTGTGATTTACCGGGACAAAATGCATCTCACCGGGACGCCTGGACAGACCTCGCGAAACCGGGACAATCCTGGTGAGACCAGGACGTATGACATGTATGCTATTTTATCTTGTTCCACACATTATGGTGACCAGGGATGTGCTACTCGTACTTGTACTCATACTTACTCGAGTACCTATTTTTCAGTACTCATCAGTACTCATTACTCATCTTAAATCATGAGTACAAGTACTCGTACTTACTCGAGTACTGCAGCAAAATTGTGAGTACTTATGAGTATTTTATGAATATTCTGTGAGGACTTTCACTCTTTAATCATAGTCAAAGTTTAATGTGAATTCAAATAATATAAAATCAACCAAGTTATCTTATATCCCTTATTGATACACAGTAGACACAAAATTGTGACACTTAAAGGATTAATCCAATTACCCTAAGGGCATGCACTGGATAGCTACATGTACATGTATATACAAGAGAAACCATTTATAGTAGTAACACCTTTACAAACTGGCAGATTTCAGTTGGGTACATAGATGTCACACAATCTCTCCCTTAGGCCTGTACTGAGTAACCCGTTCAAGATTTCTGGATGAGACATTTGACGATGACAACATGCAACAACCAGTGACTGTTAAAGTAGCCATTCTTATTATTAAGTGGTTATTTATTTTGTGATTGTAAAAATATAAGACTAGAGTAACATATTTATGACCATTTGAGTGCTGACTGCTGACAAAGTGCTCACATGTCCCATTGTGTTTAATATATTCTAGATAAAGTTTGAATTACATTCTTTAAGCCATGGATCATATTTTAATTGTGACCAGCATTTATAACATCTATTTATTTTATCAAAAAGTTGTGCTCATGAGTACTGATGAGTACCTTATATAGTATCAGTACTTACTTAAGTACAGGCACTAAATTGAGTACTCAGTACATACGCAAGTACTTTGGAATGATCAAGTGCTTAGTACTTACTTAAGTACTGATCTCCAGTACTCGACCCATCCTTGATGGTGACAGTGGGTCAGTATTGCTCTTAAAGGGACTTATTTGTATTTTTAAAAAAAGCCAATAAATGTCTTAACTGCAAAAACTAATGCATCTGGACTCACCAAAAACAACAATTTTTTAAAGAAAACATTGATTACAAGATTTGACTATGCCATGTCTTGAACCTAGAACCTTCAGTGTCAAAAATCAGATGTGCAAACCACTTGGCCATTCAGACTTTCAATCATGATACACATGTTTTCAAAACGGTCAATGAAAAGGGTTACAAGCATTTTATCCATTTCAATTGATGATTGTCCATAAACGACATCTGTGAGTATGTCTCTTTAAAGCAACAGTAAGTCATTGTGTAAATCACTATTTGCTGTTTATTTCAGTAGCGTGAAGGAGAAAGAGATGAGCTCAATAATATTTACATTTGATCCACCGCTGCATTTTGGAAACCATCTCATGAAAACCGTCACAGATTTCCAGCTGCCATATGAGATTTGGTGGCTACATTTCAATGACATGGTAAGTGAACCAAGATTTTTCATCAGTTTCTCCCCTTATAGATTTTGAGATGCTGATCTATTTTACTTTCCTTTACAAATTGATTTCATTCAAATGTCTGCTTCCGTGTTTCTTGACTTTTCAATGCAATGCAATTTATGAAATACTGTTACTTGCTAATACATGGAAATTGCAGAATTACTTTTTTTTCTGCGTATTTGAATTTGTTTTTACCTACATGCAATTCATTATCAACATTTGACATATTAAAATATTTGCAGTTATACATTATAAAAATGCACTGAATTGCAGTATAGATGCAAAAGTTAATATAAAACATTTTGTCTCATTGTTTCAGCTTCCAAAGAAAGGAGACGGCCAGCAGTATAGAAGGATCAGAAACAGTAAGTTTTGTTTATTTATGTCTTACAAAGCTATGTTTAGATTTTTATGCAAGTGATTGATCATTGAACGACTAGAGCTGAAATATATTGTTTTGATATTGACCTGCTTCCACAACAATACAATCTGCAATGGCACTGACAAAGCATCCTTATAAATCAAGACCGGTCTCATTTTGACCAGCCTTACAAAACCACTTCTTTTGTTAGTGGAGAAACTAGCTCCATTTTAACACAGATTTAAATCAAAACTTGTGCATATTTGGAAATATTTATTGCATTACTACATACAAATGCATCGCGCCTCAGCTCTGGGATGGTATTTATGAAGAATCTTAGTCGAAAATTAAGAAATATCTTAAAATTCTCAAATGTAATTATTGGATTTTCTGACAATGTAATGCATTTCTGGATTATTTTGACTCATAATTTGCAATACAATTCCAAGTGTGTTAATATCTAGCATTAGTCATGCAAATGTTCCAAGGCATAGTGTTTTAAACACAAAATCTTTTTTTGACTTATGTTTAACGTAAGTTAAGAATGGCTTAAGAATCTATAAATAGCTGCCCTGGTCTTCCTTAGTCTGATTTTATGCTAGTCTGTAGAAGTGGCCATGGAAGTCCTCTGTGCTCGTCAATCTTGTCAATTTGTAAGCATATCTTTTAAACTTAATAAGTTCATAGTATTTGTTCTTCAACGAAAGTTACAATAATTTCAGATATCTATGTTGATGCCCGTCCCATCTGTAGAAATGAGGCCCACTCGTGTAACTGTAAGACACCGAGCAGTCCAGCAGAGAAAGGGTGTGGAGAGGATTGCCTCAACAGGTTTGTGAACAACATGCTGAGATAGCTAATATAAAATATTAATGAAGTCTGGCTGTTGTCAACTAAATTTAGGTGGCCATGACAATTTATCTTTTTTCGTAAAATTCCTTTGATGGTAGAGACTCTGCATGGCAGAAAAACGTCGAAAAAAATGCAGAGAATTGTGAGGCATTTAAGCGAGTGTCAACAAGATTAATTATTAACAGTATTTATCATAAAAATGTTGTTTGGAATGGGATTCACATTGGTCAAGAACCACAAGTACTAGCCATTCGGCTAGCTCGGAGGAGCGCTGGGCTGTCAATTTGGGGATTGTGAGTTGGAACCCCAGCCCTGCCTCATAACTTGTGTGGGGATTGGTCATATTATTTCTACGGCCACTCCTACTATTTATTGGCATAAGTATGTGCACTAAGCACTGGTTAACCGCATAGATCGGCTAAGCTTGCCCAGAAAATGTGTGAGTAGGTTAAATGACCGCTGTGATATGACTGAAATGCTGTTAAAAATGGCGAAAAATCCAAACAACAAAACAAACCACAAATACTGGGTGGTGTCCCCTTGAAGACTTTGTAACATCTGTTAGATTCCATTAATTGTTTGCCCGTCAGCCCAGGGGTGTTATTCTTCCTCCTGTCAGCTGATTTCATCCTTTTAAATGCCTGATTCTGCTGTAATTTGCTGGATCAGGTCTGAAACTATTTGGTTTTGTTGAATCCTTTGTCAATGGTAGGGTGATTTCCTTTCCTGTTTGTTTGTGAAATCACACTCCTGTAGCCCTATGTCTCATGGTATTTAAGTCATTTTAATCAGCATTGAATTAATTCGTATATAAATAAAAGAATGCATTCAATATCAGTGAAGCGGGTTCAGGATCTAGTAGAAACACTCTTGACTTGTGATACAGGGGTCACGAGTTTGATCCCTTGTCCACCCAGTACTGGTATAATGTCTAGTTTCAATGCTGACATGAAATACCCAGGAAAAAAATAGTTAACTCATCCCTTGTTTGGTTTGCGCATAGCGCCAAATTGTATGGGTTAATATTTATTGAATGTTTTCAGGTTGATCTACACAGAGTGCTCTGCAGACTTGTGCCCCTGTGGCCCCTCCTGCTCGAACCAGGCCATTCAGAAGCGCCAGTTTGCGCCCGGCCTGCAGAAGTTCCTCACCAAGGACCGAGGGTTTGGAGTCCGCACTACAAAACCTGTCAAGTGTGGTAGGGCGCTGTATTGTTGTATTATTAATTTATTACAGGAGTGCAACCTAAAAGTCTCATACATGATTGTGTACTTAACGCAGTTTGTAAACCTTACTGATGCAGTAACAGAAACACTCCATATAGGTATCATATTCTGCCTAAAACATTTCAAAATTGTTAGCTAAAAATGTTATCACTTTTGTACCAGAACACCCAGTTTGTTCCTTAAATGATTAATATTTATCTTGAGGTACTTTGAGGCGCTGCAAATTCTGTGAATCTGTCTAATCAAGTTTATTGAAACCATTAGAACTTAATTTTGAGTATGACATTGCAGGATTTGTGTCCTGTTGAGTATTTTGCCTAATAATAAAAAAACAACCTAGGGAAAGATCTAGAGCGAAATAGCAGGGTGCTGCACCCTTAACCTTTTTTTGCTTTCCCCCTGCAGCCCCTTTGGGCTAGTCACCACAAAAATGTTGAATATCTTTTGAAATTTAATATATTATTGCAAATGTTAAATGACAAATGAATAGACTGTGCTTAAAAACTTTAATTACAAGTATTAGACTAATAAATTTCCTGGATTTAGCAAATTATTAGAAAATGTCAACAGCCTGGTCCAGCTTTCCACCCTGCTCCTTTTTAGCAGCAACTTGTACCTCTTGTGATCCTAGATCTTTCCCTATAAACCGTTGCCAGGTGACTTGGTGACAGAGTACGTCGGTGAAGTGGTGAGCGAGCAGGAGTTCAGGCGGAGAATGACGGAGGAGTACTCGCAGGAGTGCCATCACTACTGCCTCAATCTTGACGGCCGCATGGTCATCGACGGCTACCGGATGGGCAACATTGCACGTTTTGTGAACCATTCTTGTGAACCCAACTGTGAAATGCAGAAATGGTGAGACCGTCTTAGAGTCTATATGTACATTTACAGAATGAAGTATTTAATGTACAGTAGTATTAAGCAAAATTAAATGGTTTTGAAGCTTGGACATTTAAAAAGAAATGTTGTTTACCTTGTTTCTGAAATCTGTGTTGTTAGTTGCAACAAGATTAAACTTATTTTATTGTAAGTTTGTTATTTCTACCACAATCAGTGATTCTTCCTCATTTCAGGTGATCTCGACGCTTTTATTGCCAAATTTTATACACAAATTAGTTTAGTATTTGCTAAATTTGTTTGAAACATGAGTTTTGGTGAAAGCTTTTAAGAGAGTAGGTTAGTTTCTTCCCCTGAAGTGTTCCCGAAATCACACCTCAAATTAATGTTAAATGTATATTAATTAAAATTGGATACCCATATTTCTTCATCTTTGATGCCTTCATTCTTCCCTAGGAATGTGAATGGCACGTACCACATGTGTCTGTTTGCCCTGAAGGACATAGAGCCCGGTACAGAGCTGGTGTACGACTACAACTTCCAGTCCTTCAACCATGACGCACAGGTACAAACACTCGGGGGTCTTTAAGGAACACGTTCTTTCTTACCGGTACTTTTATTATGTGAATCATTGCAAATCACACGATTTTGACACCAGATTGGTTCATTTCATGTTCTTTTGTCATTTCAAATTCAAGGTTTTCAGTACATGTATAATGGTAAAACTACAAGATTATTAATAATTACTCATTTATATTTTGATATTTACTTTTATATCCTCTATGACTATATCTTATAATACCCCTTTCATGGAATCATGTTTAGTGCATGGCAGTAAATACAAAAAATTCAAAATTATTGTTACCCTTATTAAAATTATTTATTTGTTATTTATAAAGCAAGCATTTACCAATACATTGTGTATTTTATTGTTATAGAAAAATACATATTTTAATTGTTGTTAACTTTACGCTGTAATTTATCTATATTAGCAACAAAATAGCCATTGGCTACTAACTTTTTGATATTATTAAAAAATGAAGCGTATTTTCACACTTTCTGAGGGAAAAACCATCTAAGTAACAGATCTTTGCAAAAGTTGTTTGGCCATTCATATTTCATTGCGCCAACCTAGTATTTATGGTATATATTGTTCTTCAGCAAATCTGCAAGTGTGGTAGCCAGGACTGTAGGGGTACCATAGGAGGTCGCAGGTCGGCCAAGGCCACTGAGAGACTACAGCAGGGCAAGAACAAGAAGGTCAAGGACAAGCGCAAGACTAAAACCAAACAAGACGCTTCAAAAGATAGCAATGCGAAGGTGGGTCAAAACTCACCATTTTCATGTTCATGTCATAATCTTTGTTTATCAGATTTCATGATTACATACACATCCATAATTGTTCTCCTGTCATTTGTGTTGTTCAGTAATATCTATGAATAAGGTGTTGGCTGCGCGCCAAGAGAATAGGATCAATTAAATTTTGATATTGAAAATCTTCATGTTCTTTTATTCTTCGGTATTAAAAGATGAACATTTTAATGAATTTTATGCATTGCCAAAAAATGGAATATTATAATTTATTTTGTTAACTAAGAAATAAAATTGTGGTAGATACCAGGGTTTTTGAAAAAGTTGGTCTTTCGGTTGTTGACCGAATTCTGAATAAAAATTTTCAAATGACAATTTTCACACAAAAATCAATATTGGCCGAATGGCACCTGGCCAGTAACATTAACATTCCCATTGGAATTTGTAAATAATTTAAATACATACCCAGTAGATATTTTATAGATTCCTATAAAAATCAATACCAAATCAAAAATCTTACGGTTGTAGCTGCAGGCGAGCAGTTCTGGCTGCCCCAGCGCCCATGGTACCCCCGTGTTCAGTGGCCAGTCCATGACCCCCTACACCCTGTCACTGCTGTCAATCAAGAAGAAGGAGCGAGTGTACGCCAGGACCCACGCCATCTTCCTCGTGCGCAATCTGGACAAGCTGAAACAGAAACTCACAAAGGCACCGGAGGTCGGTCATGTCGAGGATTACGTGAAGGGAACAACTTTCTTCAAGAAAGGTACAATCATAGATTTGACATACTCAAATAAACATAAATATATTTGTAACGTTTGGAGATCTGGCATACTTTTTGTGTGTTATTGATTTGTAATATTTGGATGAAATGTACCAAAAATGTTTATTGTCATTGTCAAATTATTGTGTTTCTTGTATTAATTTAAGTAGAGACATAACATATTATTTTGAGCATTTTAACTGTTTAAAAAATTTGCAATACACAGTAATAGAAGTCAAATCTTGACAAAATACAGGAAATATGTACGAATAGTAAAGTTTGTCCAGTTATAATGATTGAAGGATTAATGTCCTAAACCGTCACCATATCATAACTGTTCTTACTTTCAGACGTGATAATTACACAGCTGACAGCGTTGAAGACGTCGAGGTCGGTGAAGACGCGGAGACTGACAGTGGCCGAGGAGGATACTGAGGTCAACAAGATGGCCAGACTGGCTGGAGTGTGTCGTGAAATCTACTCGGCAGTCACTGCTGCTAAAGGTGAGTACCAGTAATGGGGCTTCTCTGTTAATCAGTAATTGCAATTTGTCGTTCAATGTTCTGTATTTGTTTTTTTCTCTCAGAGATGTTACTATAATGCTAGTTTAAAGGTAAAATAGTTGCTGCATTTTTAAAACTAAAGCTTTAAAAAAAATTGGGAAAGAAATATATGAGAGGGACATTTGCAGTGACTGTACTAGCACATGTTTTATTGATAATGCCATATCATGTTACCCTGTGTACCATAACATGTTTGCCTGTGCACAGATGAGGATGGTAACGTGCTGGCTGTGCCGGACCTGTTCCACCTACCAGCCAGGAAGAAGCACCCCTGGTACTACCAGGTGATCCAGGAGCCCATAGACTTCACCATGATTGAGAACCGGATCCTGTCCGGGGAGTACACCAGTCGGGAGGCCTTTGACAAGGACATGCTCAAACTGTTCACCAATGTCGAGGTACACATGCTGAACATTTGTCTTATTACCAGACTGTTATTTGTTAAAGTGTACATGTACAACCTTATAACAGATACAGTGGCATAAATACAAATAACAAAATAAAGTTAATTAACATATATTTCTATTTAAAATGGAATTAAAGTTAAGAACAAACATTGCTTTTAAATGCACAATAAGCTTTTTTTAATTATCAAATACGTGTAGTTCCCATCTGTACAAGCAGAAAAACAAATACATATACGTTGATTTGACGGTTGGTTTAGGTTACACAACACTAACTAATAAACGATGCAAAAGTCGACGCTTATTTCGTCATTTTTGTGTTTTTCTGTTTGCTTTTAAGTTTTATTGTCACTTTCATCTGCGTATTTTGAAAAAACTTAATATGAAAGATCGTACATACACACTGTAAGAAAGTCGCAGTGTTGTTATGGCCATTGTGTCCGCCTTGCGATCTGGATGGAGGTCATGAGGTTGAGCTCTACTCGGGGGAACGTTTGAATGATCTTTGTCATAATACACCAAGAGTACTGGTTCTCCCAGGAAACGGACACGAAAGTGGTTCAGTAAGCCTCTGGCTTTGACACAATTGAGAATAAATAAATGAGGCGCATCCTGGGAAAACCGGACTTAATGCATGTGCGGACAGTGTCGTCCCGGATTAGCCTGTGCAGTCTGCACAGGCTAATCCAGGGCGGCACTTTCAGCCTAACGTGGATTTATGTTTAGAAGAGACTTCCTTGAAACAGAAAATACCATAAAAGCGGAAAGTGCCGTTCCAGATTAGCCTGTGCGGACTGCACAGGCTAATCCGGGACGACACTTTACACACATGCATTAGGCCCGGTTTTCTCACGACGCGCCTCATATATAGGTTTAATTAAAAAAAACATAACCAGAGTGCAACAGAGCATTTGCCATTCACCAAATTAACCAATAGCTGAAGATTTGAATATTTGGCCTAAGTAATTTTGGTTGGCTTAAAGCTTTCTTCGTAAAATCCAATAAATGACCCCTGCCAATAAAGCCTCATTTCACCAAAGTGGATAAATTTGGCTACAGAAAATTTTAAGCCAGGGTAAACCCTGTGTAACTGTTTGTGTACAATATACAAAATGCCTGATTAGTATGACTGAGATTGTGTAACCTAGTGTATATTTGTAACCAAGTGTTATATTTCAGTAATGAAATTTATCTGTTGACCATTGTGTTAACAAATGTGCAATTCTCTGCTACAGTTTCAAAACTGTGGCTGATATTGAAGTTTGTTTCAAACACAAGTTGTAATGAATAATGGTTTTATAAAAACATGTCATATTTCATGATTCATTTCATTCTAGACTTACTGCGGCAAGAAGTCAGGGTTAGGAGAGATCATGAAGCAGCTGAGAGTGGTGTACAGCACAGCAAAACGTGACAAGATGGAGGCCCTCCAGTCTACACAGGCGTCCGACCAGCCAGGAGAGAACCAGTCTGACACTGAGAGCTCTGACAACATCGAGGTTGCCACGCCGACCACATCTGTCTCATCGGAATCGGACTTCAGTGAGGTCTCAGACAGCAAAGGTATCCAGACTTAGTTCAGAGGATACATACGTGTACATTTGTACATAGATTTCGGTAGATTTTGAAAACCAGTCATATGACCCCGTGCTTAAAGTTGAGGTGTATTATTGATACGATTATTTCAAGGGTCAAAACACTCAAGACACAGGAATTTACTTCCTGATTGTTGAGTGCTCTGAAAATTGCATTTTGTGTATATAAAGGTTTAGAACCTGAAAAATGCTTATGACCCCGTGCTTAAAGTTGAGGTGTAGTATTGATATGATATTTCAGGGGTCAAAACACTCAAGGCACAGGAATTTACTTCCTGATTGTTGAGTGCTCTGAAAATTGCATTTTGTGTATATAAAGGTTTAGAACTTGAAAAAAAAATGCTTAGAATGGTAAGAAATAGTGTTTTATAGTGCTTTTGTAGTTGGCAAATGGAACACAATTGCATCAAAATGATGCAAGGTTTATTATTTGTATGAGTCAAAAATAAGTGGATTGCAATTTGCATGTATCAAAAAGCAAGATTCTGCATCTACCGTAAAAAGATTGTGTATTACGCGCACCCATGTATAACGCGCACCCACTTTTTGAAGCAAATTTGAGGGGGGAAAAAATGGAAAACAGTTTGCAACTGTTTGTTAATGTCCATTCATGTTTTTTTACCAAATTGTTTTGTTGTTGTTGAATATTGTACTAATTTTATTTCATAAAAATTGTGATCAATATACATTTCAGATAAGCTTACATCATTACCTTGTGCACATAACACATCTTAATCTAAATTGAATGCAAATATTCATGTAGATGTACTATAAGTTTTATGCTGTAACACAATCTCCATTTTAATTCCAGTACATGTATATTTCGTCATTCCCATTTAAATCTTCAATTTATCCGATGCAACTTAACAACTGTTTGAAATTGTTCACACCCTTGACATTTCCTCTAGAACGCTAATTCATTAATGCTCTATCGACAGTGTTTGCATTGTGCAGGTACAGTAGTATTGATTGATGCTTTTTTCACTGACCACGTGCTAATCGTATTGCAAACAGGTAGACAGTGGCCCCAGCTTGGCAGTCACATCAAAGAGCTTTTTTTAAGTCTAACCGACCCCGTGGCTATGATTGTTGCTAACGGCTTGCAGATTTATAGGCCTGGTTGTAACAGGTGTTATTATCAATGGCTGCGTTTTTAACGGATTTTATTGTTTGTTCAAATTGGAAATATGATTGCAAGGTAATTAGAATGTTTTGTTAATAAAAAATTGAATTAAATATAAAATAAATATTACAAAAATATAATGAAATTAAAAGAAAGAAAAAAATGCCGGAAAATGACTGTAACAGTGTATAACGCGCACCAACTTTTCATAGGCGAATTTTAGGGTAAAAATGTGCGCATAATAATGGTCTTTTACAGTATTGAAATCCTTGAATTTGCAATAAATTATTTTTCAGTACTCACCCCATGTAGGTGAGGAATAGTTCAAATGTCTCCTCATGGCAATTTTTCTTTATAATTAAGTTAAACGAACTTAATATACTAGTTTGTGAATATCATTAAGGAATGTACTTCAGCCTGCTCTTATATGGTGTACATTGTATTTAAATGTAATCAGTTGAAGTGAAATTATTAACAATTCATAGTAGGAACACCTAGGAAAAGATCCAGGATTAGAAAATGTACAAGTTGCGTCTCAAAGTGAGCAGGGGTGGGGAAGACTATTTACAAAAATACATTATATTTCCATAGATTTTTAATATATCTCTATTAGCCCACAGGGCAGTAGGTGGGAACCAAAACGAGCAAAAAGGACATTGCTATTTTGCGCTGGATCTATTCTTTCCCTAAAAACCTACCATTATATAACATTTTATAAATTTATATTACAATCTCTACTCCATATGCACATGCTCATTATATACTTTTGCTTACAGGTGAATGGGCGATGGAGGAGGAAGAGGAGGAAGTGATACGCTGTATTTGTGGCATCTACAAGGACGAAGGGCTCATGATACAGTGTGAAAAGTGCTATGTAAGTAGCTGGTGAACTGTGTACAGGCAGACGTTTGTATCTTTTCAGCTGGTAACCTCTTTTTACTAAAAAATTTCTTTAGAAAAGTTGTTGAAAATGTCAGATGTGCGTAAATATGCCTAGATTCAAAACAGGGTAGGGGATTTCAACTTTTTTTAAAATTTGCATTCCCATGCCTGTAGTGAAAACGATTATTCATAGCTAATTTTGAATGAATATGATACCTGTTACTTTTAGCTCCGTGTGTTCAGTGTAATAGAATTGACGGATAAGCAAGATTTGATTGACAAGATGTTTAGCCCTTCAGAAAGTCTAGACTTCATTGTTTCATGTAAAAACAACCGTATTATGTGAAGGATGTCTGTAGGAGATTAAATTCAGTACCAGTAAGCCAGTGGTCAAAATCACCACAAGCATGTTAGCCCGTAACTGGTAAATTTTGAACCAGGGGTCATATTCCAGAAACATCGTAAGTTTATCTTAAACTATTTTCACTTAAGTTCAAATTTGTGTAAGGTAATACTTTTAAAACTAATGAATCCATTTACAGTTTAGTAAGTAGTAGTTAATGATAAGTTTATATTTAGTGATTATTTAGCGAATTTTTTTGTTTACATGGCAACAAAATGCTTAAGAAAAATTACGATTGTACGGCTAAGGATAAGATTTCACTTAAGATGTTTCTGGAATATCACCCCAGGCTTGCTGAAATTGTCGGTGTTATAAAGGCGGGCATGTAACATTTCATTGCTCTTACATGTGAGTAACAATAAAAGATTCGGGCTTGCTTGGCCAAACTGGTAATTTCGTGAACATAAGTCGCATAGTATGTGTTAATTGTGTTGTGTCACTGTATGTTTAGATCTGGCAGCACACAGACTGCATGCGGGTAAAAGGAGACGAGGACAACTACCTGTGTGAGGGGTGTGAACCGAGGCCTATCGACCGGGTATGTGTTTGATTTAAACCTATGAGGCGTGTCAAAGAAAAACTGGACTTAATGCATGTGCTTAAAGTGTCTGCACAGGCTAATCCGGGATGGCACTTTCCGCTTTTATGGTATTTTCTGTTTCAAGGAAGTCTCTTCTAAACATAAATCCACTGTAGGCGGAAAGTGCCATCCCGGATTAGCCTGTGCAGACTGCACAGGCACGCACATGCATTAAGCCCACTTTTCCCATGACACACCTCCTATTTGTTTAAGCATGTTGTGTGAAAAGCCAGAGGCTTATTGAGTCACTTTCCTGGGGTAGAACCAGTACTTGGTGTAATTTGAGATCATGATCATCTAATGCTCCCCGATTAGCGATCAAACTTACAAACTTCAGATGGCAATGTTGACACCATATCCATTACACCAATGAGACCTTTGGGTTTTTGTTTGGTTCATTTGTTGGCACAATCTCCTGCAAACATCTTGATGTGGGAACATATTTCTTTGTTGTGCTCCGATTCCTCTGAGCACAATTTGACAAACTGAATGTGACTGGTAGCTTTTTACATTTTCAAAGTTAACACTTCAATGCTGATTAAAAGTGCTTTTTGCTAGTCAAATTGTGTTATGTTTTTAACAAAGTTCCAGACATGATATTAACATAGCAAGTATCCTGCCTTGAACTTCCTCTTTCAAGTTAATGCAACAGTAATCAATAAAAATGTTATTCGTGCCAACTGCATTATGTTTCAATAAAGATTGACAGGATATTAACAAAAAATGGTGTTACCATATGATTTTACTTTTATATCATGCAGGAGAGTAAATCCTTACCATGGACAACATATGACTTATTAAATGTTAAATGAATCATCATTCGTAACGTATTTAAAGTTCATTCAAAATGTTGCTTTACTTTTGACCTTATCACGTTTAGGAAGTGGAGATAACTCCTAGCATGGATGATGAGGACCCGGTGCCAGACGACGGGAACCGGTACTACATGACGCTGATGCGTGACGACATGCAGATCAGACTGGGCACCTGCGTGTACGTGATGAAGGAGAACCAGTCCAAGAGATACTCTTACAAGAGGTCTGGTGGCCTGAATAAGGACAAGATGGATATATTCAGAATTGAACGACTGTGGAAGAATGATAAGTGAGTGAACAGTAGCGATAGTAGGGAAAGATTTAGGATCAAAAAAGGTGCCCAATAGAAACATTTGAAAGCTCCTTACTCTAAAGGCTCGTTTTGTAGGCATATCAACAATAGCGTGTGAAAAGCTTTAAAATACTATAAAAGCATGGTGCTGTTACATTCATTACAAACAAACAACAACAATTCAAATATGATATTTTATTGTGTTTTTTGTATGCCTTTGTTGTTGTTTGTGAATCTTGTTGGTGACAAGTGCAATTCGATAGACATACTATATATACATGTTATCAAGCCTTTGCAAGTTTCTATTATTTATAACTGCCCAATGTATTGCTATATTAATCGCAACAGTTATTGCATGGAATTTGTATTTTTAGCTTGATTCCTTCTGTGTTTCTTCAGGGGTGACAAGTTTGCCTTCGGTCACACATACATCAGGCCACATGAGTCATTCCATGAACCAAACAGAAAGTTCTTCCCAAATGAGGTAAGTATTCTGTTGCAACTGAAATTTATTATTATCAAGAATGCTTACAGGTTTATTTCTTGACTCTAGTTTTAATGGCAAAGTGCTTTGGTGGGTTGAAAGATCCTAGAGCCACAGTATCTTAATCAACATCGATTTTTAGGCGGATTTTTCAAATAAAAATCTCGGCTTATAGATTAGCGAAAACAGGTAGGTTGGGCAGGCGTTGTGATGCCGTTAACAATTTGTATTAAAGTTTTGAATTCCTGTCATATTTTCAAAAGTTCTTGGTCAATCTTTATGAAACTTTACAGAATGTTCCTTGGATGGTCCTCTACCAAAACTCTGAAAATAGTTCCGCTTCACTCCACAAGATGGCCACCAGAGCTAAAAATAGAATTATGTCTAAACGCCATTTTCTACTAAATGTATGGCTAGATTTTCAAATAATTTTACACAAATGTTCGTTTAGTGTTCCTCTACCAAACTTATTCAAATGTTTCTGCCTCACTGCACAAAATGGCCACAAGAGCTAAAAATATTTGCATTTAAGTTTTGTTTTCCTGTCATATTTTCAAAAGTTCGTGGTCAATTTTCATGAAACTTTACAGAAATGTTCCTTGGATGGTTCTCTACAAAACCTGTGAAAATAGTTTGGCTTCACTGCACAAGATGGCCGCCAGAGCTAAAAATAGAAATATGTCTAAACGCCAATTTCTTCTAGACCTAGGGCTAGATTTTCAAATAATTTCACACCAATGTTCGTTTAGTGGTCCTGTACCAAACTTATTCAACTGGGAATGCCTCATTGCACAAAATGGCCACTAGAGCTCGACATGAAACTTCCATACTTCTTCACCAACATTGACTTGTACATGTACCCCCATCAGCAAAATAAGAAATCTGGCTTTAATGCGGTTTTCACATTTTTCTCTTGTAAATGAAAAAAAAAATTCTGAATTAGGGAAAAACACCTTTGTTAATAATATGTCTATTTTATTTTCCAGTAATCATAGAAACTAGCAAGGAATTGTCTTTATTGCACAGTAAGTTTGTTGCTCTGATGGTTCTTAGACTTTTGGCAATCAGTGCCTTTAAAAGTTTTTTTCGCATTTGTTTTACAGGTCTTCAGAACACCCCTTTTTGAAATCTTCCCTTTGGACTCGATCGTCGGCTACTGTTGTGTCCTTGACCTGCTCACCTTCTGTAAAGGTCGCCCCAAAGGTTATCGTGACGAAGATATTTATATCTGTGAATACCGAATGGACAAAACTTTGCATCTTTTCTACAAGATTTCACCAAAACAGAGGTAATATTGCTATGGAAAGTGAAATTATCATTAAACTTATTAATTACCTTAACTGACTGTGAATAATTATTGTTGATAGTTATTTACTATTTTTACTTGATGTTTGCATTACTTTTTTTACTTGATGTTTGCAGCTCATTGCATTCTATTTCAGTATCAAATCAAATGGTACTTAGAATAACTGATCGACAGAATTAGTAATAATATTCACATCTGTAATTTGAGATTAGTTTTAACCTGTGTTTGCTTGTGTCAAAAGCATGTAAATAGTGTAAAACAAGATGTCTTTCAGAACAATGACATGAATATGTTCATTGCACTGTGCAGACACTATTTGTATAAGCATGTTGTTTACAGGATCCAAGTAAACACCAAGTCCTACTGCTTTGACATGTATGAGAAGAGGCTGAATCCCAAACGAAATTACTTGGTAAGTGATAGTTCGATACAATAATAATAATTTGTTTTGTCAAAAAAAATATTTATTATTTTTAAACAAATGTGTTACATTTTTTAATGTACGCATTTCTGATGTAATGTTAATCATAATACCCGTGTTAATGTAGAAAGGATTGGTAAAATGTGTTTTCTTCATAAAGCTCTTAGTCCACAGAAGCTCGTGTTTAGCCACACAGGTAATTGACTATACGCCATTTATAATCACGCCTACCTAGGTCAAACTCTGACAAACACCATTGACAGTATACATATGAGGCGCATCGTGGGAAAACCGTACTTAATGCATGTGCGTAAAGTGTCATCCTGTATGAGCCTGTGCAGTCCTTACAGGCTGATCCGGGATGACACTTTCTGCCTAAAGTGGATTTATGGTTAGAAAAGACTTCCTTGAAACAGAAAATACCATAAAAGCGGAAAGTGCCATCCCGAACTGCACAGGCTAATGCGGGACGACAGGTTACACACATGCATTAAATCAGGTTTTCCCACGACACGCCTCATATGTTTTTAAAAGACATCTCTGTCAAACAATTAAGTCCTGGCTCTCTGAATGGCTAAACACATCGTCAGTCAGGTTTCCTCGTATGGTCAATTGTGAAGTGTTTGTGTCTGTAGCCACATGAAGTGCCCGAGTCTTACAAGCGTAACTGGAGGGAGAGGAGTACCAGCAGTGCCGAGGGTTGTGACAAGCATCAGGCCCACCCACCGGCACCTGGGGCCATCGGGCGGGCGTATGCAGACCCACACTGGGTAGGGCATCTGGGCTCTTGTACAGTTGTACTGAGATTGACTAGTGTTTGTCTTATACAGTTAAACATGGGGCAGTATTCACGAAACTTCTTGAGAATGTTCTGAAATGTTTTTGCTCAAGTGTTCTAGTTTATAAAATACACACATTTGTATGTGGTTGATATTTTGCAAATAGCATAAATAATAGTGATGCTGCACTAGTTCTAAATGGAATAATACAGTGAAGGAAATTTCCTGATTTAAGGATAAGGATACAATTTATCCTTTGTGAATACCACCCCAGGATGTGTTGCATTTCTTGAAATTCAAAGTGGTCAAGATTTGGCTCCTGTCAATTCAGAGTTTATCCTACTAAATTGTAGAGGAATTAATACACAGTGCTCAATGCAACATCCCAGATATTATGTAGAAAAGTATTCGTGCAATGTATGTTAGCAGGTTAAGATTAAATATTCTAGCATTTATAGCATGAATTTTTATGAAAGAAAATACATTAGAAAGAAAATGCATAAGTTTCACGTTTTTGCTGAAAGGCGTACCATGTTAGCCTGGTAATATCTTGTATGTACCATTCAGTTGCAATAATTTCAGAGGAAACACAAGCGAGAGAAGGTTAACCGGATTGTTGAATCCCTGTGCAGCCATGTGATGTCTCCAGGCAAAAGAAGACATGATCTCTCTTACTTGATGGCGCATCCGCACAAATAGGACCATTCTGTATTCCAACAGGAACTGACTACTCATTCAATAGTGACAAGCAGTTACAACCGGTACTTGTATGATAGCTGTCAAAGAACTACACAGACATGGAATTTGCGAAAACCTCTGTTCAGAAAGTTACATGCTTAAATTGATTTTAGTTTGATTTTCTTAAAAAAATTTGAAAGAAGTAGACAGCTTATGAATACATAAAAGCAGTGTTCATTCTGGGCCGAGTAGCAGGTGGGCCACGGCCCATCAGCCACAAAATCAGTGCGCCATTTAATGATTTTCTTGGGGAGGGGGGCGACATACTATATCATATTTTGCATGTTACTTTTATTATGTTTTTTTACAAACGTCAAAAACATCAAATTACTCTTATCATTGTACGATAACCACGAAAATTTCTTTAACAAACCTTTCTAAAATTTGTGACTGTCAACCTTTGTGGAAGATTTATCAGTTTGTTCACCCAAACTTCCTGTCAAAGCATGGCATTACGGGTACGGTCGAATCAACTGATGTTTTATTGCTATTTTCGACAGTGTTCTGATTTTGCCTAGGAATTTTGGTGGCAATTCCCTCAATGCTCTATCTGCTTTTTGCTTCGACATCATTTTTTTCTTATTCCAATCAACTTAAACTGAATGTAAATTCTAGACAGCACTGTTTGTGATGATGTAAGCGAGGTCAAATGGCGCGTGACCTTTATTGGCCAATACAATCACGAGTTGTAACACAGTGCGCGCACGGTAGCCTAGCAACGGTAAATTTCCACCAACAATCAGGCTATGCGATGTTTACAATTCGCAATACGATATTCGATAATTTTCTTGCAAAAAAAAAATCGCCTTCAAATGGAATTTTCGTTACGCCCGTTATATTTATCATGCGCCCGCATGGCCCACTGACAGTATTTTGGTTGCGCCCATTTATTATTTTTTTGCGGGAATCCCGCAAAGGCGCAGCCCAGAATGAACACTGCATAAAAGGAAATGTGCACAATTTGAGACCCTGTTCCATGTAATTGTTTTAAAATTACTAACTGGAAATGACATCAAACATGAATTGTAAGGTATAGTGTCAGCAACATACTGGGTACTAATGCTGTATTGTTGAAATCCAGAAATTTAATGAAGCTCATGCTTCGCTTTCAATGCTCGCAGTTATTGAAAAATATACAAGGTTACGTGTCTTGTTCAATATTTGTTCTACAAATTTGTACGCAGTTACTTGCCATGATTGTCCCCTATTACATTGCAGTAGGATTAACAATGAATTTTCTGAATAAATACAATGTTTGCACCTGACCGTTCACTTGTTGTTAATGAATTGTTCATGATAAATATACTTGTGATCTCAGTAACATAGAATAACCATTTGTTCAAATGACCCGATATATTACCAAAAACTATTACCATTACCAAGGAAATTATGTCTAGGGCATTGAATTGTTAATTTATATTGAAACAAAACTGTTACTACTTTTCGCTCAAAGCGGTAGTATATAAACCTGTAAGTTAGCTCCAAGCATCGACTTTGAACTTGCACATGTATAGTGAGATCATGTATTGGACTAAATTATTTTTGCATGTAAGATATTCATCTTCTCAACTCTTTTTGCCATTTGTATCATTGTTTTTAATGAGTATTGTTTTATTTTTATATCAACTATTGCCATATATGAACAAAGTTTTTAACGGAGGTGCAATATTCAATCATGATACCACTGTCTTGTAAATAACCATTTTACTTGATCTTTCATTCAAAGATTGTGTAGTATTTCTGTAAATATATTGTATATATTACTCACTATTGTGTTTTATAAATCTTGATAATTCTGTTAAATATATATATTTGTGTAAATTTGTAGGTAGTCATTGATTATTTTATACTTTCCTTTTCTCTCTTTGTATATGTTGTTAAGCGTAATTGTTTATGACTGGATGTCAGAATTTTAGCTCAAATTTTTATATATCTCTCTTGTTTCACATGTTGATAGGACAAATATTTTATAATCATACAGAATATAACTAATATTGTAACTGATATATTGTTCAAAGGACTGTCGTACATTGATTTTGTCACCTAACAATGTTTCTGTAAATGCTGCCAGAAATTTCAGATTTTAGGAGTAACATTTGAAAATGTCATCTCAATAATTTTGCCATCCTCCTACATGTCAGAGAAATGTGTGTTTCTACTGAACATAATAGTGACTCAGTCAGTCGCAACTGTCATGCATTCTAAACAATTCACAGGTTGAACATAAAATAATGTATTTTGGGATACTAAGTTGTTCAGGAATATATGAGCTTTTGTTTTTGTTGGTTCCTTAATTTTTGTTGTTGGGATTATTGTTAAAGACTCCACTTTTTAAGCAAATAGATTGTATGAAGCATTTTGATTCTCTTACTTGAAGTAAACACATTATTCACGAACATTTGTGTGTGTTTATGGTGTGTTACTACTACAACAAATCTTAAATTAAGTCTTTATCTTGCTTCCTTTAGTATTTTGTAGTTTATGCAAATGTACAAATGTGGCGCGTCGTGAGAAAACCGGTCGTAATGCATGTGCGTAAAGTGTCATCCCAGATTAGCCTGTGCAGTCCGCACAGGCTAATCCGGGACAACACTTTCTGCCTAAAGTGGATTTATGGTTAGAAGAGACTAATCCGGGACAACACTTTATGCACATGCATTAAGTCCGGTTTTCTCACGACGAGCCACAAATTATGTTATACTCCTGGGATTGTATTCCAGAAACATCTTAAGTTATCCTAAAAATATTTTCACTTAAGTCGAGATTTGTGTAACCAAATATGTTTAGATCTACATAAAACTTAGTGTATCCAATTACAGTCAAGTACACAGTTGTTAATAATAAACTGATATTTCGTGAACACTAAGCGAAATTTTATGTACACGTAGAATAAAATGCTGAAGGAAAATGACGAATTTGAGGTTAAGGATAAAATTTGACTTAAAATGTTACTGGAATATGACCCATGAACTCAACTCTGTTAAAGCGTTTATACATGTGATCACGTTTTCAGGCTTAATACAATGAAGTTTCAAGTTTTGGGATCTTGTTAAATGATATGAGGCGCGTCGTGGGAAAACCGGTCTTAATGCATGTGCGTAAAGTGTTGTCCCAGATTAGCCTGTGCAGTCCGCACAGGCTTATCCAGGACAGCTCTTTCGGCCTACAGTGGATTTATGTTTAGAAGAGACTTTCTTGAAACAGAAAATGCCATAAAAGCGGAATGTGTCGTCCCGGATCAGCCAGTGTGGACTGCACAGGCTGATGGGGGACGACACTTTACGCACATGCATTTTAGTCCGGTTTTCCCACGACGCGCCTCATATACATGACGTGAGGTGCTGACAATGAAAACAAAGAAACCTGTAATTTGTTTCCGTTCTATTACATGGTTTTGTTAGGAAGTTGTTTGTTAGATGAAACTCTTTTATCTATGCAAAATCAGTTGTTGGTTTGTTAAAATAAATCAATCCTAATATGATTCTTGATGTCATACAGAATTGTTGTTGCATGTATGTTTCTTCTATATATAGGGCTTACATTCACAGTATTTTATTCTTAATAAAATTTAAGTATTTTTAAACACCCATTAAGAGTAGACTTGTACCGAAATTCTCTGTACAAAAGAGAATTGGTATGCATAAAAGGAATAATGAGTTTCTTTTTTATTTTAATCAGTGTATGCTTTTAATTTGCTTTTAAGATTTTCTTAAAAATTTCAAATGTGCTCTGATGCGTTTAATATAGCCAGCCTTTGCTTCATAGGTAATTAATAAATACACCAGCACGCTTAAGTTTGATGTGGAAAAGTGTTCATAATTTTACGACATGGGTAACTGGTTTTGTCATAAATGTAACTGATTATATGGGACTAATGGTTCTGTAGAAGACATTACATGTCTTGAAAAGGCAGCTGATCTGTTTATATTGTTTTATGTTTTCGTTGTTTCTGGTTTAGTATGTGCCTTCACATATGTTGTCGCATTTAGTGCTTGAGTGAATCATGTCATTATATGCCTGTCTGTATTCACAAAATTCCTTAAGGATAACTTTAATAATTAATTTTTTCAAATGCATAAAATTCCACAATTCTGTGGGTGTTTCTTGTTTGAGTCTTTTTACATTAATCTCTTTTAAACTGGTAAATATTGCTAAGATGTATAGTACTTTAATATCATTTTGTAAACAGAGATCATTGCACACATAGAAAAGTTGAAAGTTTAACTTCAGTTTAAGATTTCCCTTAGGAGCTTTGTGAATACTGACCCATGGCTTTCGTCATTGGAAATATAAGTGTCTAGACAGACATTCGTTCGTCAATTCTCAAAACTGGGCATCTGTAGTTTCTGCTTGCTATTTTGATTTTGTTTTCTCCGGCTGGACTTAATTTCATCAAATCTATGATAAGCAGTTATTTGACAGGACCATCTGTAACTGTTGGTATCTATAAGGTTATGTTAACATATTACTATTTGTGCTTAATTGTGCAACTGGTAAAAAGATGTATAACAAACAACTCTTATCAGCATGTTAATTTTTTTCCCAAGGAAATTATGTAAGTTATGTTTTAACTGAAATTGCCGAGTATGCCTATTGTAGGCATTACTCCATGCTTATGCAAATATTCTACTTTGTTTTAAATGGCATATAACTGGTGGTATAATGCTTTGGTGCTACTTTTACTGAACAGTTCACAGCTGATAAGCCTCTATGTGGTCAGAAAAGTACCTCATTTACATAATCCCAATGCTGCTATTGCATACTTCAGCAATGTTTATGTTGTCATTGTATATTTGGATCATCCAAATGTGTGAAACTACAACAAAAGAAACTGGTATCGTTCAAAGATTTAACTAAAGTGCCATAAAATGTGTTATGATTAGTGTAATGATAAGGTTTAGGATTTATGCTGTTTGTTCCAATTTATATTCTTTCTTAGCTTTCTATTGTTTTACCCAAGTGTTGTGATTTTACTGTAAAGTATTTTGTACTGAATAAATACTTTTTAAATTAAAACCATCAAGTTTGGTAGCATTTTATCTGCATATCAATTCTTGTTCATTGCATGCTGCTAACCATTATACATTGTAGGTACGTTGTGTTCGATTTTTTTATCCAAAGGCTGCCTGTTATTATTCCTAGCATTTTGTGTGAGCATATAATCATTGTTATTTATAATATTGTTGTGACGATTACAATAAAAATTGAAAGAGGACATCAAGTTTCTTATAATTGCAGTAGTTATGTTATGTAAATTAGACTTGCAAACTAGGGGTAATTGCACAATCGCAGAAGAACATTGGCCTATGACAAGAACACGAATACGCTTCATCTTAAATTAGACCAATGAAAATAAAGAGTTCATGTCGAGAGTTGAGTTGTACAGTGAACCCTGTGAAAACCGAATCCCTGTCAAAACTGAACGGCTGTGTCATCCCGAATTTTTTCCTTCTTATTTTTTATATCAAAAAAACTTAATAAACCGAACCCTGTCCAAACCGAATACGGAACGATTTTATCACAATATTGATCTCATTCTACCTTAAAAACCCTGAATAAACCGAACGGTGTATCCTGTTAGGTGTCACTTCGCGATACCGCAGAGGCGTGGACCCGATAATTGTTGACAATATTTACACTAAAGGCATAATCTCCATGGTGATAACGGGGCAGTGGTGCAATTAGCTATCAGCTAGTCGGTGCATACTACTATGGCCTACCCTTTGGGTCAAAAGTACATATACGCCTGCTAGTTAAATATAGATGTAACTGTTGTTATAAAATTATAACCGCAGTTACAATTTTATGAATGCGGTTATAAATTTGTAACGGCAGTTACATTTACAAATATAACTGCAGTAATAATTTATACCAACAGTCATAAAATAAGGCAATCGTCATAAAATTATAACCGCGGTTACATTTTTCTGACAAAATGCTGAACTTCAGCTCCAAGTCTGTTTGGCGAATTAAAACACATCTTATATAATACATTTTTTTTGCCAAAATTGCATTTATTTATTTATTTAAATATGAATTTTTAAATTATAAACGCAATTTCAAGATAAATATTTTACAAATAAATGATTCAGAAAAAAGTGTAACTGCAGTTATAATTTTAAGACAACTGTCATATTTTTTTACGTTTGGTATACATTGTAACTGCAGTTATATCTGTAAATGTAACTGCTGTTATAAATGTATGACTGCAGTCATAAAATTGTAATTGCGGTTACAATTTTATAACAACAGTTACATCTATATTTAGCTGCCGTGCATATATGTACTTTTGACAGCAATGGTACGCCATATACGACAACAGTTCACTTGTAAACGACAGATTAGTCGGACTCGGCCATTTTTTATGTTGAAATTTATGTACAGTGAACATGTTTAAATGTTTCACAACAGTGTAATTAATTTATAGTAGGATTTTCATACATATAGTAAATTCTCTATAAACCTAAGGCTTGCGATAAGGTCGAGCTAAAATAAATAGGTTTAAACTCATCAAAGCAGTCAAACTTGGTGATTACTTTGAACAGATTTAAATAAGTTGTAGGTTGAATACATGTACTTGTTTGATTTATAAATTTAGTGTCATTTTATGTACAAATATACATGTTTACTTGCAAATAATAAACAACAATAAGTGTATTAAAACATTATCATGTTGTTGTCTTCTAACGTACTTGAATTTACATATAGAATGTACAGTTTTAAGGAAATGGCATTTCATAAAGAACCTGGGTAAACCGCACACTTCCGAAAACCGTACGATCGGCCCGGTCCCGACGCTGTTCCATTTAGACAGGTTCTACTGTATCTGCTAACAGTTTGTATATCAAATACAATAGTTCCACGGTCGGCCCTCGATGTGTAGCCACCTTTTTTTTTTTTTTTACTGAAGTTCAGGTTAAGACCGGGAACTTCCATAATTTTAAGGGCATTGCTCAAATGGCTATGTCATGATCAAGATTATGAAACATACAGTACAGTAGTCAGGGAATCAAATATTTGATCTTATAACGTGTTTTACAAAAACGTGTACTTGGCAATAAAAACTAGCAAGACATGTTTGCAAGTATCGTCGAAGTGGTGTAGACAAGTGCAATGTATTTAGATCTTAAAACAAACTCAAAAATGTACATTATACATCGGCGCAAAAAGTATTATAACTGACATTTTATTATTTACAGAAAAAAAACTGATTATCTAATGTTCAATCTGAAATTGAGTTTTTTACGTAATATGTTTACATTACATTAAGATATGTCCATTAAAGTGTAGTAAATATTGATCTACTGTTCAGTGAGTGTACACAAATAATTTTATATACTTGTTAACTTGCACGACTGCGTTGAAAGTAATGGCAGTGTTGTAAGTGGACAGAATGTGTGAATATCATACAAATGTCAAACTCAGTACGTGACTTTTTGCCAAAAAGGTGACGGTACGTTCCATACATCCTTAATCAGAGTGGGTAATCACGTGATGATCAAAAGGAATCAAAATGGCGACGTTCTTTCAGAAACAGGTATTTTGTGCATTTTTATACTCTTTAATAGTGTGCTTTAATATTTTAATACCGTCCACTTTCCAGCCATATCAGTTAGAAAGTATTTAACGTTTGTTTCGTGTATGTCGTCGCCCTAGATCTTGACTTTACTCGGTGCACATTTTCTAAGCGGGGACTGTTTTCTATGTAATTTGTGATCGTTACCGGGTTTCACGTAGGAAACCCCTCTCACAGCATGAAATTAGATAAATTGCAAAAACTAAAATGTGTTCGGAATATTCTTTGAATGTTTATAAATGTGTTTCGCTAGGGTCAGAATCTTTTTTTCAAGTTGTGCGCACCAAACATGTTTTATGATTTAAACGGGTCCCACATCTGATATGATCACAATGGGGTCCCGTTTTAAGTCAGAAAACAGAGAAACTCATTTAAAGCTTTTCTGATCTAAATTGAAACTTGAAATCATGCTCTGGGCGAGGTATCTAATTACTAGGACGAGACCGGTCGAATCTAAACCAAATAAGAAGCAAGGTAACATGAACGTGACATTTGATTTCTTGTCACAATATCGCATGTACATAGTTTTAGAATTTAATTTGTTTTCAATTTTCCAGTGCTACATTGCATCATCAGATGACAAGCATTACTACTATACACAGTCCTGTGGTATGTAATGACTTGATTTGCTTCCATGTAGGTGCCATTATCACCCGTCCTTTATGATGCTTCTTAGGAACAAAAAACACAAAAGTGTCAATGCTTTCAAATCTTTTTTTTCTATTTCTTAAATACATTTACGTGTGTTTCTGTTTAAAAATAATATCACATTAAACAAACAAGTATAGATTAAAACGTTTTAAATCTAAAAAGCCATATTCTTTCAGAAGGGAAAGTGCCTGTGTTAATATTTGTGTTTATTATTTTAAGTTAACATTTTAATTGCTTTAAATATGTGAATTCCATGCAACCACTTTATTTATATTGCAGTGACCACACATATAAATTTTCCGATGATATGAATTTGTATTCTCTAATAGTATTTAGACAGAATTAACTTAGTTTGTTAACATTTGTTCAAGAGAAAACATAAGACAAAATTTGTAATCATTTTATTCAGATTCTGGTGTGCTTCAATCACCCTGGTGCAGCATTGGGAAAGACCTGACAAGGTGCGCTGTCTACTGCAAAGCTACACAGCCACTGACTCATCTCTTTTTCAAGATACTGCACACATTTAAGATGCCGGGTTTAAATAAAAGTTGTGAGACTAAATATTTACAATGTGGTGGTAAATCAAATGTCTCAAAAAAGTAATACAACTAATTTAAGATTGAAAGTACTCCCAATGCATTGTAAAGAATGATGTTAAACTGTATGACAGAGTGATTTAAAGTGATTTATTAATCTCTCTCTCCCCCTCTCGCTCTCCCCCCTCCCCCCCTCTTCTCTCTCTCTCTCTCTCTCTCTCAATATATATATATATATATATTTGAGGTAAACACACATTTAGCGGTTTGTAAAAGGTATGGTTGCATATGTGTTTACGCAATGTTGTATTTAAGCATTACTATTGTCATTTTTGCATAGTTTTACTCTCATGGCATATGCTAAATAAACATTACATGTAGCATTATGTTTGGTTTTACTTTAGTGTATTTATTATAAGTATGTATTTTCAAGGTCAGCTACTAATAAAACTATATCCACGTTTTTCAACGTTTTTTCGCTATTTTTCAACGTTGACAAAATTACCCGTACTCCTTATTGACCAGTTGTGACTTGTCAATCAAGGAGTGAGTTGACCAATTAACGGTTTATATTTCAGTGGTTAATAATCGCACATGTTTGCATAATCCAATCAATTGACTTCAAATCTGTAGAAAAGCAACCTACGACAAACAGAAAGATTTTTCAACTGATCAATTCAACGTTGTTGTGCCCTGCTCGGTTAAGTCATTGCAGATATGAGACGTGTCTCAATATATAGATTATAGTACACAATAAGTGTAATTTCAATAAGTGCATGTTAGATACTTGTCAAGAAATAAAGTCACTGGAAGTTTTATTACCGGTATTTTATTTCTTATGACACATCATAACACATGATACATCAATAACAAGGCAAGAGAGATCTGAACAATAATTGAGTGTCATTGATGTTCAATTGCAGAATATAATTTTAGATCGAAGCTTTAAATCACACTAATCAATGTATATGAGATCAAAAGTTGTATTACAGAGTAAAAATATAAACAGGCGAGATAAAACTTGGAGCATGCAATCACCTGTAGCGTTGTAAGAAATCTGAAAGAACTGCAATCATCAGTTGCAATAAGACACAAATGATTTGTGATTGAAATTATTGTTTCATTATCAATTTGAACACATTAATGAACCTTCAAAAGCAGACAAACAGATTTTTTGAATGGATATTTATATGTTCTATGCTATCCAGATAACAAGATTATGCCCAGAGTTCAAGTATTTCACGCTCTGTGTACACGTAACAAGTCGAGCGTATCTATCTTTACTATACGTAAATAAGGTATTAATATCTCAGCCGCATATGTCTACCACTTTGACATTTTGTATAATAGAATAATTGTAAGAGCAAAAGACTAATACTCATATATAGGTATATAAAATGTGTGCAAAGTCGTGCTTTTATTTATTAGTAATCATTAGTAATCATTCCAAACAATGGTTTATTGCTTAGAATAATAGATAAAATTTGTAATAAAATCTGCTTTAATTACTACATGTAATAAACGAGCATTACTATCATATCAGAGAATATAACACAACATGCTGATATATTACTAAATGAGTAGTGAAACTTTCAACTGTATATTTAACTACGAATTTAAAAAAATGATAGTGATTATAAATGTTGACTATTCTTCAGCTTAATTACAACAAGATGGGCATCAATTATTCCTATATAATGATTCCTATAAAAAAAACTTCAACATGATTTTATATGCGAGTTAATAAAAACTAAGATAAAGAAATGCCTGTTAATGCACCATACACTCAACATTGTCTTGCAAACTATTGTTTGAAACACCTGTGCACTTTAACCTTGTCATTGTCGAAAAACATTTTCCAACAACACCTGTAAGGTGCGTGCTTTGTACCGTTTGACATGGCGGCTGTAGCCACTTCTTAACCTAAATTCTTGGCCACACTCCGATCATAGTCTAGTAGCAATAGCGGTTGTTTCCGTATCTGTCTGAAAATGAAAATAGCATAAACATTATTTAATATAACAAACACATATCAAAATGCACTATTCAATGATTATAATTTGATAACTTCAAAATTGAATGAAATCTTTCAGCACCGAGGAACATACAATTCCAACTTAGGAAGACATGTGAATGTCGCCAAACCAACTAAGGATTTTATTAATGTCAAAACATCCACTGATATATATATATTTGAGAAGGTGGTCTTTGTTATTATTTTATATTTTTCTATTTAGCTTAGTTCTCTTTAATGTATGCAATCTAATGCCCATGCAATAAGGTTAAATAAAGAGTGTTTACAGGAAACACATACATGTGTATGTCTAATAATGGTTTGAACGTTCAAAGTTTCAAACTTTACCAGATAAGCTTCAATTGAGGTTTTCCGAAATAAAACGGGACCCCTTTTTGATCAAACCAGATGTGGGACCCATTTAGATCATAACACTATTTTGGTGCGTACAACTTAAAAAACAATTTTGAGACGTCTGCCCCATACCAAACACTTATATAAACACCCAAAGAATACTCCTAGCACATTTTTGATATAATATTTTCTCTCATTTCATCCTGAGAGAGCGATTTCCTAAGTGAAACCCAGTAATGATCACAAATAACATGGAAAACAGTCCCCGCTTAGAAAATGTGCACCGAGTAATGTCGAGATCTAGAGTGAAGACAGACACGAAATAAACGCTAAACACTTTCTAACGAATGTGACTGGAAAGTGGGCGGCATTAAAAAATTTATGCAAATAATTAAAGGGTATAAAAATGCATAAAATACCTGTTTTTGCAAAGACGTCGCCATTTTGATTCCCTTTTGATCATCACGTGATTACCCCCTCTGTTAATGGTAAGCAGAATTTTGGGGGTAAATGTACACTATGTAGTGGTGTAAATTTACATCCAATATACATTATGATATGAGCAGAAGACCAGCGTATTATAATAATAAGCCTTTATAATGCAGTAATTTGAATACAATTATGTTAAAAAACATTCGTGGCTTGTCGTAGCGCCGCCACGATTTTTCCAAAACGTAGGACAATCTGAGTGTCATCGTATCTGGCCTTATTCGTAGAGCCTTCGTATAGGCATTCGTGGCCATTCGTGTTTAATCGTGATTAATCGTTACTGATTTTATAATGATTATAATAAATGATTATGATAATGATTATATAAATTTTAGCCCCAGTCACACTGTCACGATTTTGGCTACGATAGCCCACGATTGATCGTGGACGTGTTAATCGTGATGAGTCGGGATGAACAGTGTCCCGTTTGTGTCTTTCTACGTATACCTACGGTTGTTGTAGGACGAGACTACGAATATCAACGACACTTGTAGGATTCCGCAGCCAATTCACCACGGTTTTACCAAGTTATACGATCTATTACGGTTATAATACGCTAGCGTCAGATATACGCTACGGTAACAGACGATTACAGGCGATTGTTCACGTTTCTGATAAGATTGTAGTAACATTCATCACGATAAACCTACGAGCAGCCAATAATTATCACGCTTCACTACGCTTCTAGGCGATTTGGACATCACGATGCCACGTGCATAATCGTGACACCAACGTAGACAAACGTAGTATGTGTGTAATAACATCGCGATAAACCGTACAGTCCACGCGACCCAATCGTCGCGTTGTCGTGGTCCATCGTGTATATATTCGTGAGTAGTCATGATAGTTGACGCTAAAGATCCTACTGGAATCGTAACTGAACCGTAGGACAAGCTTACGTGGACATTCGTATCATATACGTAGCAAAACGTACCATAACGTACTACAGTCTTGTAATATATATGTCATAAAATCGGTCACGATTAATCACGATTAAACACGAAAGGCCACGAATGCCTCTACGATGGCTGTAAAAATAAGCCACATTGAGATACGATGGCACTATGATTGTCCTACGATTTGGAAAAATCGCGGCGGCGCTACGATCAGCCACAAATATTTTGAACATGTTCAAAACTGTCGTAGCGCTTCCCGATCGATAAGGATCACCCAAGATTCTTCAAGATGCACACAGATGCCAGTACGTATGTGTTCACGATTTACCACGCTTCACCAAGATTTTGTAAATCGTGGGCAATCTTAGCAAAAATCGTGACAGTGTGACCGGGGCTTAAGGAAAATTCGTATAAGGCGACCGACCAATGGTATCAGACGTCTGGGCGGACAACGGCCGATCTGTCGGCTATGGCAACACTTCGTCTAAGTGATTTGCCCCCGGTAAAATATGTTAAAGAATATCAGAGTTTTAGACTGAATTCCAGTTTCTCAGCTATCGGCTTAACCATGGCATGGATAGGGATATTTGCAGACCAACATTTTTAATAAGACCACCAAGTGCGGCATGTACTCTTTGTTGAGTCACAGACTAGCTGCATTCTCTGTGACAACTGGTTCTCCAGCAGTGCTGTTTTCAGCAAACATGATTTTCTTACTTGCTATATTTAACATAAACATTTCTGTATGCACTGACATGAAACCGAGAGGAAAATATGCTTATGATACCTAAGGATACCTGAAACATACAACCACTTACGTTACTATTTAATTCCAGTCCATCACTATTATACATTATTGTGAATTTTTGCTTGTTTTGATATCTTTAGCGTCTCAACTTCTTTATTGCCTGATATTGTGTAGTGCTGAAGTCATTATGCTATTGACCGATGATTTGTCCGCATTTTTTTCTGTTTTGTAAAGGCCTACTTATCGGCGATATTGTCTTGATATACTAGAATTACAGCAACAAACTCAGTGAAAACCTGGATGGCTGGCACCACAATCGTTTCTCTTCAATAGAAGCAATTTGTGCCAAACTTGGTGTTGCTTTCAATAACCCATGTGTGTGCAGTGGCGATGTTTGTCGAGCCCGTCTGTGGTCAGCTCGACTTAGTTGTCACAATGGCGGTTCGGTGTATGTGTGTGCGTGCGTCCGTGCGCCCGTCCGATCTTGTTTAGACTGTAACTCCAGCATTCATGAGGCGATTTTAAAATAACATGCCACATCGTATCGTAGCGTCGCCACCATTTTTTTTCAGAACGTAGGACAATCTAGCTAGTGCCATCATATCTCAATCTGGCTTGTTCCTACAGGTTACTGCCATCGTTTAGGCACTCTCGGCCGTTCGTTTTTAATCGTGACTGTTTTTTACATGTATAGCAAACATATAAACGACTGTACTTCATTATGGTATATGATACGGATTTCTACGCTTTCCCTACGGTTCAGTTACGAATTCAGTATGATATTTTGCGGCAACTATCGTGGCTACTCATGAATATATACGATGGACCACGACAACGCGACGATTGGTCGCGTGCTTGCACGGTTTGTTGCGATGATACTACGAACTCGCTACGTACGTAGACCTATGCCTATGTTAGTTCCACGATTATGCATGAGCCATAGTAATGTCCAAATCGGCTGGAGGCGTAGTGAAGCGTAAGAATTGTTGGCTGCTCGTAGGTTTAGCGTGATATATCTTGCTTAAAGTAATTACTACAATCTGAAGAGAAACGTAAACAATCGTCTGTATTCGTCTGTTATTGTAGCGTAAACCGGACGCTAGCGTATTATAAATGTAGCAGATCTTAACATATCTCAGTGAAACCGTGGTGAATCGGCTGTGGATTCCTACAAGTGTCGTTGGTAGTCGTAGTCTCGTCCTGCAGCCATCGTCAGCATACGTAGGAAGAAGCAATCGGGACACTGTGCATCCCGACTCATTACGATTAACACGTCCACGATTGTACGAGGTCAATCGTAGCCAAAATCGTGACAGTGAGACCGAGGCTTAATGTAAAATGCTTGTGTTGCAAATGCGTTACTTTAAGCACATATTCGTTAAATTTTGTTAGTGCGTAAGAAGCGCAGTCAAAAGGTGGGAAGCCGGGCCCGGATAGTACAGTTGGTAGAGCGCTGGACTGTCAATCCGGGGATCGCGAGTTCGAACCCCAGCCTGGCCACATAACTTGTGTGGCGATTGGTCATGAAATTATTTCTACGACCATTCACCCCCCCCCCCCCATCTCTGATTCAAGTAGGGCATTTGTCAGTTACTGGCATAGTTATGTGCACTTAGTACTGGTAAGACACTTAGATCGGCTACTGAGCAGTAAGCTTGTCCAGGAAAAAGTGTGAGTATGTAAATTGACCTCCGTGATATGAATGAAATACTGTTAAAAACGGAGAAAATCCAAACAAACAAACACATTAATAAAAGGGGGGGGGGGAACAACTGTGCTAGACAAAACTAAAAAGTGTAGTTACACTTTGGTATGCACCAAATATAATTATGTTTTGGGTAATTGTTTCATTTTTTACCAATTCACCTGTAAAAAGGATAATGTGCCAAAATATTGAATAAATAATATAAGTATCCCGAACTGAATACAAAATACTACCGTGCGTTCGTGGCATGTTTATTTGTTATGCTGTTTAGTTGTGTGTAACTTATCCTTCATCCAAATAGTAGAACGCTTTTTATGAGAAACAAGCGTTTGTTGCACCTCGATACATTCATGCTACAGCAGATATCGACTGTGAAAAACATGTAATTTTATGGAAGTTACTTTGTTTTACAGCGGTGCAGTGGCAGAAAATGGAAGACAAAACCAAGCTGTACGAGAAAATTGAATTTCTTGGTGAAGGACAGGTAAAACTATTATTTTCTGTTTCTGTAACATTATGAAGCATCAGTAAGGGAGTGAATTCAATTTCAACTTCAAGATCACAAATCATATATGTTTAGGACAAACGTGCATGAGTTATAGTTTATCCGTATTTTGTAAAAAAAAACAACTGGAGGAAGATTAATGTGAATGTATTTTTAATTATATGGGTAGAAATCTATATACAGTTATTCTTTAATATGAACATTTTTTGCTTAAGAGGTAAGTTTAAACAATAGTTATCATCGATTACCGTAAATTCGCAACCCTAACATTTTATGTCAATAATCAAATTATTTCAACAATTTGAACATAATATTTAGAACAAATATTTGAAAATAAATATATATACCGCTGTTTTTTTAACTTATTTATCCAAAACAACGTTTAAAACTTCTAGCAGGTCAACATTGTTTACGTAAGTGTCAAGCAGTCGCCATCTTATCTAACTATCATTGATTCGAGGATATGACGTCATCCCATCATTCCTAGAAAATAATCTTCAATTAGGCCGCATGTACAACAAGTTTTGGATTATCGTATTAAACAGTGAATTTTATTTAAAAAAATTATTCTGAAATGTAATTCTTCCTTATCACAAAAGCACATTTAAGTAATACTATACCAGTGGGGAAAAACGTTTTTAGGTAAATAACAACATCCGCGAATCAATGGTAGTCGCGAATTTAGGGGAGTTGACGATACTAGTTGCCTTCTTTCCTATTGATTCCGCCAACCTTACAGTTCCATGTGTCCGAATTCTATGCAACTTTCACCAAAAGTTTTGAGACTTGTTATTGAAGATGAAAATGCTGCAAAATCAGGCAATTAACAAATTTAAATACCTAAAATAATCAGCCTCAGGGTACCAATTCTCGAACGGTACAAATTCTCAAACGATTTTTATTATTAATGAAACTTGTGCACCTGAGAATCCTTAAACTAAAATCTACTGTTGTTTAAAGTAAGTCCAATATACACATGTTGTATTGGCAAACTTTCAACTTCACAGCCTTTGTTTCAATAACACTTCTGCAGACGAATTTCCATAAACTACACAAACTTTTAGTATCTTAGCGGGTAAATTCGTGTTTCCTTAAGTGAAAACATTCTTCGTCACAAAATCACTATTGATTAAAGATTTATACATTTCGGACGAAGTTATCATTCAACATTTACTAACTTTCAATTTGTTTACAGCTGTCAAAATGACATATTCATGATTATAGCCTTGACAGTGCGCTGCTTAGAATTTGCATGCATGCCATACGTCCTGGTCTCACGGGATTGTCCCGGTTTTGCGAGGTCTGTCCCGGTGGGGTGCATTTTGTCCCGGTCAATCACAAAAATCGATGTTAGTGTACCATAAAACTTACATTGGGCCAACAATTAACTTCAGATCGTTAATCCCTTTATCGGTCCCTATGACAACAATACCCACTAGCCGCGTGTCAAAGAGGAGCAGTAATGATACCCCATTAGCGATTTATTGATCGTTTGTCACACTTTCGCAGGATGGGGGTCATATATCCGCGGTCGCCGATTGTTGCATTGTTTCGCAATAAAAAAGGAACTGTGTTTGTTGTTATTTTGATTTTAAGTAGAATAGGTGTTATCACATAATTAGTTTGGTAACGTTTGAAGGTAAGTATGAAAATAAAATTGACAACTTATCGAGAATTAAAGATGCAAAAACAATCATTACTGTCTTTAAACTCGTATTGTTCACATCGCAAAATTTGATGCAGTTAATGACGCGGTGTATAGTGGAATGTAGCCCAGGTATTAGTCTGCTGGAGTAGTCTCCCTTGTAAACGCATTTATTTATTTGACAATCAGTGTTTATATTTGCGTGTTTCGTGTAATCTCTTTGATGTCATAATTAAAAATACATGTTATCATTTATATTATTGAATAAATATTATTGAAATATATGCGTGTGTATGTTTGTGTTATTCATTTTGGGTGTTTATATAACTATATAGACCACGAAACGGAATAGGACCTAGGTTAGATACGATAAACTATTATTACTCGTTTTTTTCGGACAAAATGACAAAATTGATGTGTCCGGGTCAAATGTCCCGGCGATTTTTTTGCAATGTCCCGTTTTGGCCTGAACAAATGATGGCATGTATGGATTTGTATGTAGCCAATTTGGCTACAGACAACTAAGTTATTTTATTTCAATTTGGTTACATACAACTATTTGTATTGGTCATTGAATAATTAAAGCCTTCTCTAGACGAACACAATACTTTTGAGGCTATTTTATTTATTTATTTAGATAAATGGCACTAAAAAAGTACACATGGTATTAGTTAGAAACGAAATCCTGTCAATTTATTATCATATATTCAAAGAAATATTCCACATTATCTGTTGCTTGTTATAAATTTTGATCAATTGTTATACTGCTCATCATTTACTATGTAAATAAATTGATTTTATGTGTTACATGTGTGTTGGAACTGTTTGTTGGCTTGCTTTAATTAACGTTCGACAATTGGTTCCAACCCGGTTCCGAAATGTAAATGTAGGTGACTTGATTTGACAAGCGGTAAGGTCACGTTATCAACAGATTTTTTCGTGAATTTGTGTAGTTTCAGAAAGAGTATTGTTTCCTCTCATATGTTAATGCAAATATTTTGCACAAAAATGAATCAATTTTATATATGTAACAAAACTAACAAAAAATCGTTCGAGAATTGGTACCCTGAGGCTAACTTTATGCCATTGATTTATTATTAAATATAATTTCCAGTTGAAGTTCCTGAAGACACTGTTGATGTGTTTGTAAGTCACATGACATAAAGCAAGGAGGCCATGCCTTAAAGTTAAATTCATACATTTTGTTTAGACTGTTTTAATAAACCATGCCTAACGAAGCATATATGTTACAAATTTACTGTACCCAACATCAAATTCAACAAAAATACTTCTTGAAGTTCCAGTTTTCAAGCCAAAAATATTAGTGAAAATAAAAGTAGATAGCTCAGTGTTAATGATTATTATTTTATATTTGGTTATGTCAGATATCTTATATTACATTGATTTTGATCAACACTAAATTTTTGTTTCAATAACTATGGGAAGGCACTAGCCAATAAATCATGTTTATGTGCATCAGCATGGCCATTTACGCAAAACATGCAAACAAATCGTGATACACCCAAATTTTGTAGACTGTAGGGGTACTTGCATGAATAAAACTGTCTGGACCAAATGTTGATATAATATCTGGGGCCAGTAAGTCCAGTTTGGTCTTGAATTTTGAGCCTATATCGCTACTCTTTTATTGACACAGTTTTGCAACAAGCATTGCAATAACACAACCCACTCAAAATCAAAGTGTAACAGTTTACAGTCAGCAGCTTATATCGCTTATGCTACCGTCCTTTCACTGCTGTTGCTTTAATTGGCAGCCAAATCGCAGCTATGAGTAGTGAAAAATATGCTGCACGCCGTCCATGTGGAGGGTGTTTACAGTAACTGAACTTAGATCAATACTATCCTATCAAGGTAATTTGTGTTTAAGAAGAAATGGTGTCAATACAAGACAGAGTACTTAACATAAAGTTAACAATATGCAATACAAGTACCTAATTTTGTTTTTATGCTCTATGAAACTTGTATACAAATGTAAAGATTTCACAGTTCTTTCTGCTACGAAATTTTACTATCGTAGTTTATACACCCATGCCAAAGATGTCAGCTTAATATTTGTGTGCTTTTCCAACAAAACACAGGTTTAACGTGAAATACATTTGCATACTAACTGTAACTAGAATTTGTGTGTGTATGTCTCGTGAACAGTCAAATTCTTAAAGGCATTTCGGATTTTGATTTTATTATACGCTTTGTTGTACCACTGCTTGATATTAATTACAAAGACCTATATAATAACATGTAATATATAGTTGAAATATTTTATGTATAGATGTAACACTTTATGGATTTTTAAAACAATTAAGCAAGGCGATAGAATTTGGAGCTGCAGTGTATATAGATGCACTTTATTGACTTACTGTTACATCAATGAATACATCTGCATCATGTAGTTAGTTCTGCTCAAGTCTTAGACATAGCATCATCGTTAGAACAGAAATGTACCAGACACAGAGTAGTAGTGTTTTCATAATAGTTTATTCTATATAATATAATGTTCCATACCTTTCATTTAAGCAATAAGCATTCTGTCTAATCATAAAGCATGGTAGCTTAAAAAATTTAAATTAATTTTATTCTTGTTTTTAAATGCGAGTGTGTGTGTTTGCCTGCTATTATCAGCACATTAAAGTGATTAAACCGCTTGATGTTTGTTACATACACATGTCATTAGTTGTTGTACACAGCTATCATCAGCTGTGCTATACTAGAATAACAATATTATTATTGGATGTTTAAAAAACATTCAGCAGCAAAATTATCTAATAATTTGATACCAGACAGTTGTCCAATACCTGGTATGCATAAATTGTACAAGGGAGACAAACTTCCATGCCCAAAATTGAGAGATACAAAACAAAATTAATACAGATTGTTCCCAACTTTATGAATACGAACAATAATGAAATAAGGATGAGCAACAAGGTTCATTTTCTAAGACATGGGGCAAAACTATTTTTTTAGATATTTTGTTCTGGAATAGACTGGTAATATTTATTCAGATCAGATCAGTGAATCATTTGAAGAAAATCACACTGATTATATATGAGATATATATTTTCAAAATCTGGAATTTAGAACACCTTACTTTAAAGCTAAATCTGTCAAGAACAAGGGTATTTTTAAGCTAATCCTGTACTCCACACTTCATTGAGTGCTGCTTTGACAGTTGAATTTCAGTGGATGGTTCCATCTTAATCAATGATGAAAGCTTATTTTTGGATGATACCCATATACAACCCTGGAATGTAATATAAAGTAAAAAGTCCATGATGAAAGCTTATTTTTGGATGATACCCATATACAACCCTGGAATGTAATATAAAGTAAAAAGTCCAGTATAAATTCCTAAGTGTATTAAAATTATATGGTTAATTTTGTTAAAACACCAAACTCAACCTTTAATTTTTAGGCTGAAAGTGTAGAAAAGAACAAAAGGCCTCTTTCATATGTATTATTGTTTACTGCAATATTTTTTACTAATGACAAAATTCTTTATTGTTTTAGTTTGCCACTGTCTACAAAGCAAGAGATGTTGTTAAAGACAGAATAGTTGCAGTTAAAAAGGTAAATAATCATTCTAATCATGAGAAGATATATTAGTTTATTCTTATGTGTACTGGTAATATGTCTGCTACATTCAATAAATGTAATATTCCATTATACACTTCCCTAAAGCACTTTCCAATATATAATTATTTCTGTATTAAACTGATTTATTAGAAATTGTATTGTATTTAATTGATGTATGTATTGCTGTAATGTAGCGTATTTTAAAATTCAATTAAAATAATTAAAACTGATGATGTATTTGCATTTTTAATGCTTAATTATAATATATATGAGGCATGTCGTGGGAAACCTGGGCTTAATGCATCTGCCTAAAGTTTCGTCTTGGATCAGCCTGTGCTAATATAGGACGACACTTTCCGCTTTTATGGTATTTTCTCTTTCAAACATAAATCCACTGTAGGCGGAAAGTGTTGTCCAGAATAAGCCGAAACGACACTACGCATATTCATTAAGTCCTGGTTTCCCCCGCATGCATGTTTTAAGTTTTTATTGACCCTGTTACTTGACATTTTTGCACTATAAATCATGCATTGATTTTGCCAATCCCTTCTGGTATAGATCAAGCTAGGGACGAGACAGGAAGCTGCCGATGGGATCAACCGAACTGCACTCCGCGAGATCAAGTTGTTGCAGGAGCTCAACCACCCACACATAATTGGGGTACATTTCTGATCAAGAATAGTCTTGCTTTGTGGGCCTTAACATGTCCCTTAAACTTCAATGAACATTTCTGTGTTTTACATATGCATTCAATGATTTAATATGCTCTATAGTCAAACATGTCTGTCATGGTTCTAACTTCATCAACATTTCTGTGTTTTGCATATGCATTTAATATGCGCTGTAGTCAAACATGTCTGTCATGGCCCTTAACTTCATAAACAATACTGTGTTTTACATATGCACTGTATACACTCCATAGACAAACATGTCTGACATGGCCGTAAACTTCATCTACATTTCTGTGTTTAACATACGCATTTCATATGCTCAGTAGTAAAATGTTTGACACTTGGCTAGTCTGATTTTCAGCATCCTCATGTTTTCTTCTATTCTCAACAATACAAAAGAATCCTGCTAAACTCAGTTTTCTTATTCAGTTGCTGGATGTTTTCGGCCAGAAATCAAACGTTAGTTTGGTCTTCGACTTCATGGAAACAGACCTTGAGGTGTGTGTAATAATGTACAGGTACAGGGTGGTTATTGTTTATTTGATTGAAAAAGTGTGAATATTAATAGACAATTAACAATAGAAACATAGTAAGTGGAGGATTTCTTTCGTTCTGTGCTAAATTGAAGTTTATTAAATTACAAATGATATCATTATTATTTTGGTGTAATGTTAATTATCTGGTACCTTTATTGCAGTATCGGTAATAGTCATTGGTTTTATAAGCTAGGTATTCATCTACACCTATTCACATATATTAAACAAGACTTATATACATGTGTTTCTTGTTATAAATTATATTTCAAAAACTTTAAAATGGACAATTGACACATTTGATTTAAATAGGGCATATTTAAATGTTGTGGAAAATTGCATTTTACTGACCTGCGTTTTCATGCTTCACATGAAAGCTTATGCCTGATGTATTATTTTATTAATTGAAATGTTTATGCATATGTTTTAGGTGATCATCAAGGATAGTACCATCATACTGACTATGCCACACATCAAGGCGTACATCTTGCAAACCCTACAGGGTTTGGAGTACTTACATGCTAACTGGATTTTACACAGGGTCAGTATACGTAAAACATGTCCTTACACACCAACTCATACATGCCATAGTGCCCGTCCTGTGGTCCTGGAACTGGTTCATATGTCCAGGAAATCATAAAAACTGTGCATACCTATATTAGTGGAACTTTTGACAGACCACTTATCACCTAATTTATCCCCAAGGCAATGCATGCCCAATTAGGCAATGTGTCATAAACAAGCAATTAACAGCAGTTGTCATACTCACTCAAATTGACTTCATTCTTAGTAAGCTTCAATCAGTCACTGAGTAGCTCCGCCTTGAAGGCACAGTTTCATTCCCATCAAAAAATGGGTATTAGCCAATTAAAATGCCGAGTTATTTCAGTTTGCCAATGCCGTGAATGATCGACCAATCGGCGTAATACACGTTTATATACACATTAGTAATTGTATACATGCATCAGTTGATAACGGAATAGTACTTATAATGCCAACCATAAGTAAAAGCAGTTTACTTAATGGTTTCCGTTGTTCACAATATCGACAGTTAGTTTACTAACTAAAGAAGGCATTGTTTTAAATTACTTTCCTTGAAATGTCGGGTAAAATACAGTCTACTCCCAATGCCTCGAACTTGCTTGTCTGGTATTTCTTGTTGGCTCGAAGTTTCTTGGACCGATATTTTATTGCTACTGGGTTCGAATTTAACGAAAAAAGCCACTTGCGAAAAAATATCAATTAAATTATAATATATAAATTGTTGTATTCATTAAACGTCACATATCACAACCCATTTATGTTAGTTCTATATTTATAATTTTTTGTTCCATTCTTAATTAATTCTTTTTTTATATTGTTCATTAATAAACCACAGCATTCTAATTACCTTCGAGTAATATTTCCAATTTAAACAAACAATAAAATCTAATATTATATACCTTACTATAAATAGTAACAAATTTGTAAAGGAAAAAAAAATCAATAACCTTTAGCTATCATGCCAATACAGGTAGTTCCGGTTATTTGCACGAATGCAAAATAACTCGCCAAAATTCATATGCACGTAATGAGGCAATATCTCATTTTTCTGAATAATAAATTTAATTTAATTTACGTGCATATTTATAATTTGTCACATTAAAAATGTGCTTATATTACTTTCTGAATAAAACTTTATTAACGGTGTATCTATCGAGAAAATGCAACATGTATATTTTGGAAGTAACTTATCACAACGTCATTTAATAATGACGTGAGCGCACGCACTTTTCCGCAGTGTTTACGGTGTTGAAAAACTGAGTCACACGAGTTTTGTTTATGTTTTGAAAGATAATAGCAGTGGTATATAATAAACAACTCATTAAACAGCAAAACCATACCTGAATGGGTTATTGGCACTCCAAACCTTTATAAGCACTCGGGCTAAAGCCCTCGTGCTAGTACATGTTTATTGTTCCAATAACCACTTCCGGCACGGCTTTGCCGTTTAATAAGTTCATAATAAAGTTTAAACACACAATTCTTTCATGTTAACAACTGTTAAAACTGAGAAGACCGACAGCGTGCATCAACAATCAGACAGGCTTGCTAATCTGCATGCAGTTTGCAGCGTGCATCAACAATCAGACAGGCTTGCTAATCTGCAAGCAGTTTGCAGCAGCCTTAGCAACGGTGTTAGTTTGACTTCAAAGGTCTTTGATGTGACTGCAGAACTTGGGCAATTGACTAGCAGTTTGTAGCCATAAGCTGCAACACCCTTAGCACAATATTCTGTGTCAAAAAGCATCAATCAATACTAATAAACCTGAAAAATGCAAGCACTGTCGACAGAGCATTAATGAATTAATATCTAGGGGAAATGTCAAGGGTGTCAAAAATCGGACTTTTGCTTTGATGCTTTGGATAGATTGGAGATTTAAATACCATTTGCATGGGGGTGGCGAAGCATACATGTCTTGAAACTAAAATGGAGAGACTGAGTTTGTTAGAACAGAAAACTTATTGAATATTAACATGACTATTAACATTAATTGTGGATTGTTATGTGTTTTGCGCGAAAGGTAATTATGTGTGCATATTTGAAATTTACTTTATGTTTATTTTATGAATGTTTATTTCCTCAATTTTTTTCACCAACAATTGGGTGCCTGTTAAACACGGTCTTTTACGGGACTCGCAAAATTTTGCGAGCTTGGGGAATCTGCACTGGCAATTTCCAAAACAAACTCTCATTTTATGAGTATGCGAGCCTAAATTCAAACCCAGTGCTATATATTCATATAAATTTCTGTTGTTTTGCTCGAATTCGCAAGGGTCGAAGTTTCAAATGGCTCGAAGTGTTTGTCACTGTCCCAGTTACAGTTTTCACACATTTAATTGTTTGTTTGGCTTGAACCCCCTTTGGCCGCACTGAGTCTTAGATTAGATACACTTCAATAGTGTCAAGTGTTGACACAAAAATTGATTTCACAGCCTTTACAAACTTCAAATAAATAACATCAATAAAACATCAATAAAATATATAAATCAATGTTTGATGTCTGCTTATAACCATTTTAAACATCTAAATACTCTTCAATTGGAAATTGGAAAAAAAAATGAGGCAGACGGATTACCACCCGTTCATATATAGTTAACATTATTGGACTCCGTTAAGCTTGAGGTTTCGATGGCTCGAAGTTTTCATGCTGGTCCCCTCGACTTCGAGCCATCGGGAGTTGAGATTGTAGTTGTCAGCACAAATTTTGTGTTATGCCATGTAAAACCTGTGTTTTGCTAGAAAAGACGTCATGCAAAAATAATTAACGCACGTATATGTCCCGGAAAATCAGTAAAAATCCCGTAAATTCTCAGGCAAAGTCCCAGAAATGATCACAAAAAATTATGGCATGTATGTACTTACTGGATTTTACACAGGGTCAGTATAAATACGTAAAAAACGTACTTGCATGCAAACTGGATCTTACACAGGGTTAGTATATGTACAAACACGCTAACTGGATTTTACACAGTGTCAGTGTATGTACTTACATGCTAACTGGATCTTACACAGGGTCAGTATATTATCTTACACATTAACTGGATCTTACACAGGTCAGTATATTATCTTACACATTAACTGGATCTTACACAGAGTCAGTATATTATCTTACACATTAACTGGATCTTGCACAGGGTCAGTATATGTACTTACACGCTAACTAGATTTTACACAGTGTCAGTATACATAAAACGTACTTACACGCTAACTGGATATTACACAGGGTCAGTATATTATCTTACACATTAACTGGATATTACACAGGGTCAGTATATTATCTTACAAATTAACTGGATATTACACAGGGTCAGTATATTATCTTACACATTAACAGGATATTACACAGGGTCAGTATATTATCTTACACATTAACTGGATATTACACAGGGTCAGTATATATACTTACACGCTAACTGGATTTTACACAGGGTCAGTATACGTCTTACACACGAATTGGATATTACACTGTGTTAGTATACATACTTACAGGGGAATTGGATATTACACTGGGTCATTATGCATACATACGCGATTTGGATTTTACACTGGGTCAGTAGACATACTTACATGCGAACTAGGTATTGAAGAACAGTTTGAAGCGAGCAATGTCGTTAAAATGATAGTCTGTGTACAAACTAGAAAAGTAAAATAGGTCTTCCTAGATAAATATTTTAAACTGATAAATGTGCTATGTTGTCTACTGAGTTAGAAATAAAGATGTTCGAATTCCAAAGTAATACTTGTATCCATTTACATTGTTTCACAAAATGGCACAGCTATTGCTCAGTGGCATATAAATGTATGTGAGACGTGTTGTTGGAAAATCAGGCTTAATGCATGTGCATAAAGTGACGTCCCGGATTAGCCTGTACTCTGCACAGGCTATTCCAGGACGGCACTTTCCGCTTTTATGGTATTTTCTCTTTCAGGGAAATCTCTTCTAAATATAAATCCACTGTAGGCAGAAAGTGCCGTCCTGGATTAGCCTGTGCGACATGCCCCATTTATTTAACTTTCACCGTATTTCCTCTTGTTCTATCATGAGTTGATGCGATTATGTCATTGTTTTCATCACTTTCCATTCAGGATATGAAGCCAAACAATCTTCTCATAAACAAAGATGGGGTCCTAAAACTGGGTGATTTTGGTCTGGCCAAATTCTTCGGATCTCCGAACAGAATATATACTCATCAAGTTGTGACAAGGTATCCAAACTTTTATTATGATCCATACTTGTATTTTGACACTTTTCAAATTACTGTGACAGTAAGTTATGTTTGTATATGTCTCCCCCAATAGATTAGATCTCTATTACCCTTAAAGCAGCAGTCCAGAAATATGTTTATAAAAAAAAACTTTGAAGAAATCGTTTCTAATGGACATTTTACCAATAAAAAAAAACGCATTGAAATCGGTGAAATAATAACGCTTTGGTAACATTTTTATCGTATACATAACTGTATGCTATAGCTGGTGATGCCTGTGGAGAAAATCAGCATGCACATTAGTGTATATTTGGTTCGTACCAAGCGCTTTCAAACATAGACATTATAAAATGCCTTTCGTAAATAAGAAACAGTTTTCAGTCATATAAACATCATTGACTTTTATTAGAATTAATGCCAATTTAAGATGTACTGAATTATATTCTATGGACTGAGGCTTTAATACAATTTGAGATATTTGATATGTACCTGTAAGTCCTCAAATTATTGTACTTGACAAAATGACGACAATAGGACATAATATAGTACAATTGTCATGATTATTATTATAATGTTTCAATGACTTTCATGACGTTAGGAATTATTTACCCAATGTCAAAACGTTGTAGTATGTTGTTAATTATGTGGTTGATGTTCTTGAAACAAATTGTATGAATCCATTACATTGTAAATGTGTTTGCACCAGGTGGTACCGATGTCCAGAATTGTTATTCGGCGCCAGGAACTATGGCACAGGCGTGGATATATGGGCGGTCGGATGTATACTAGCAGAACTTCTATTGCGGGTGCGTGCATTGTGTCATCGTGTGTTACTGGTTTACATTTTACTTGTTTTATTAAAAGAGTTAAAACATAACTGTATTAAAGTCATTTGCCTAGTATGTTAGAAAAAAATCGATTTTAAACAAAATGCTGTGTCATAAAGTGGTCTCATTAATGCATAACAAATTTGTAGTTGTCTCCCTTTGATTCTAGGTTAAAATTTAACTTCTTATAAAGTATGCCTTCTGTTAGTATTGGTTTATTTTTACCAGATTCAATTTTATATGATGTTGTTTTTATACGCCCGTTTAAAAAACAGGTCGTATTATGGGAACGCCCAAGCGGGCGGGCGGGTTCTGGGTGGGTGGCGGAAGATCTTTGTCAGGAGCAAGACTTTGTCCAGCATGGATAGATTTTCAAACAACTTGGCAGAAGTGATAAGCATGGTGAAAGAGGGTGTCGCGCGCAAGAACCAGGTGCCTAGGTCAAAGGTCAAGGTCACAATTCAAGGTCAAAGGTCAAATATAAGAAATCAATCATTACCACTTTGTCTGGATCATATCTATGTCAAGAATGGATGGATTTTGAAAAAACTGTCGTGCACAAGAACCAGGTACCTAGGTCTAAGATCTAGGTCACAATTCAAGGTCAAAGGTCAAATATAAGAAATCAATCCTTACCGTTTAGTCTGGAGCATAACTTTGTCAAGCATGGATGGATTTTGTCTCTTTAGTCGTTGAATCTTTTTCAAATCCTTTCACTTTGTCCAGAGCTTAATTTTATTTGTCAAACATGGATGAATTTTTTAAAAACTTGGCAGAAGTGATAAGCACGGTGAGACTGAGTGTGGCATGCTAGAACCAGTTCAAGGTTAAGGTCAGAATTTAAGGTCGCAGGTCAATATAAGATATCAATCCTTACCACTTAGTCCGGAGCATATCTTTGTCAAGCATGGATGAATTTTCAAATAACTTGGCAGAAGTGATAAGCATGGTGAGACGGAATGTTGCGTGCTAGAACCAGGTCCAATGTCAAGGTCACAATTCAAGGTTAAAGGTCAAATATAATTAATCAGTCCTTACCATTTAGTCTTGAGCATATCTTTGTCAAGCATGTATGGATTTTGTCTCTTAAGTCGTTGAATCTTTACAATCTTGACAATGGCACTCTTATTATAGTTTTTGTAACATTTGTCTATTTGCTATATTCAGATTCCATTTTTACCTGGTGAGACTGATCTGGACCAACTAAGCAAGATATTTGAGTGTCTGGGCACTCCGTCCGAGGACGACTGGCCTGTAAGTACGCATACATGTATTACATTGGGAGTTCATATGTGGCGCGTCATGAGAAACCGGGTCTTAGTGCATGTGCTTAAAGTGTCGTCCCGGATTAGCCTGTGCAGTCCGCACAGGCTAATCCAGGATGGCACTTTCTGCTTTTATTGTATTTTCTGTTTCAAGGATGTCTCTTCTAAACATATATCCACTGTAGGCGGAAAGTGCCGTCCTGGATTAGCCTGTGCGGACTGCACAGGCTAATCCAGGATGACACTACGCACATGCATGAAGACCGGTTTTCCCACGACGCGCTTCATTTGTAGAGATTGTTCTGTGCTGTAATCTTGAGGCTTTACAAATTAAAAATGTAATCTGACTGGTCGAGCACAGTAAACTCTCTCTAGAATTCTGGACGTGAAGCTTCATGACACTTTGGCAAATGTTCTTAGATCAGAATCAGTCAGGAAAAGAGTTTCATATTGAAATTCATAGTAACATCCATTGAAAACTTATAAGTAAAAGTCATAAAGTCATAAATTTCTTCAAGCCTGTGGCTGTCTCATGTATAGGTCATATTACATCAAAATGTCTTTATCATTGAGCTACCAGTTTTGGTGACCCAATGAGTTGTCACAATTAATATTTTAAATGGGTAATTGTTATTTAAATTTGTGCACATTATTGTTCAAATTGATCATTTTGCTCGCTTTCTTGAAACAAATAAACTTATAATGTCTTAGGTAAATGTTTAGTTTGGAGACTTGTTTTATATGCCCCTCTTTTGGTGCTAAATTGTGAAAGAACCAGTTTCAGTGACCCCCATGGATTGTTCAATGTACATGCTGAAACACAATATTTTGTAAAAAAAATGTTAAAACTATGAATATATCTGTGAAAAAATAACACTTACTACATGATAAATGTAAGTGGAAATTTGCACTATTTTTGTTTCCTTGGCTAGCAGACATCATTTTTTCTCTAAATTACTAATTCCTGATGCCATTAAATGTGATGTGACCAGTTGCAACATCTGTTAGCTTTTGTTAATTTTGCAAAGACAAATGAAATACAACTCGTGAGCTATTTAGACTCGTAATTTGTGTGATACGCTCATTTTTTCTGTTTCCAGAATGTCAGTGATATCTCATAATTTTGAGTGAATTCAGTTTAAATCATCTAACAAAGAAGGCACCATTTGAGGATATATTGTGTCCAAAACCGTGACTGTGATCTTTATTTACCCCTATATTTTGATAGAACAGACATTAAATTAACAAACTAGTTATTGAAAATGGCTGTCTAGTAACATTTTGTTTTATTTTGAGGGGCTGATGACCATGGTTGAAAAAGTAATAGCAAAAATACATCATGCATTTTTAATCATTTAGCCTGTGAATAAATTGTGATAATGTATGTCATTATGTGCAAAAAGAATTATCATGCAAGAGCTCATAAAGAAAGAGTAAGCACAAAAATTGAAAAGGTCACTGAAACTGGTAAGTCAACAAAACAGGTGCAGTGACGATGCTGAGAAACTACTACGCATATGTTTCATATTTTATCCATTTGTGAAGAAAAATCATTTCATTTTTTTGGCATAGTAAAATTTATCTGAAATTTTCACTTAAAAACAACTTAAGTTAAAAATTTCCTTATCTGCTTTTTGAACACGGGCCCTTGGCTAGACCTGTTATATATATTTTTGATGCTAAATATATAAAAACCTAATGAGGTTATAAATCACAAGTATGATTTTTTACATTTTTTGTGTTGCAGGCCATGGAGTACTTGCCAGACTTCGTACAGTTCAAACCGTTGGTGGGTACGCCCCTGAAGGAGATATTTATAGCCGCGTCAGACGACCTTCTGGATATGCTACACGGCATGCTGATGATGGATCCCCTGCGAAGGCTCACTGCGTCACAGGTACTGTGTTACAAAGTCTCCACTTAAGTCCCAAATCAACATTCATGCCATTCCTGGTTGTAACGTATTACTGACCCAAAGTCCAAATTACTGGCCTCTCAAAAGCACTGAGCATGTGCATTGAAAGCCACTGTGGTGCATTTGTAGCAATGAGCATTCAGAATGTAATAATTATTAGATATGCGTAGCAAAATACCATAAGGAAGTATAATTTTAGAGAACAAGTAAATCCTGTCTGTATCTACCTTAAATTGACCAGCCGTAAGGACTAATGTTTTGATTTTTAACTCGACTTTTAGAAGAAAAGGCAAGCTATTCTACTTGCCCCGGCGTCGATGTCTGAGCTAGGTGTAAGTTTTTCTGTAAGCTAGTTTCTCAGGAATGGCTCGAGGGATTTCATAAAAACTTAAAACATTTATTCTCCTCATTAAAATGAACCTATATGCCAAGTTTGGTAACTCTAGTTTGAAATTTGTCAAAATTATGGGCCTTTTTACCTTTGTTGGTAAGCTGGTTTCTCTGGAATGGCTTTAGGGATTTCATTCAAACTTAAAACACTTATTCCCTATATTAAAATGAACTCATGGGCCAATTTTGATAACTCTAGTTTCAAATTTGTCAAAATTATGGGCCTTTTTACACTTCAAAATTGTACATATGGACAGGTTAACGTTTTTTGGTAAGCTACTTTTTCAACTTTTCGTTTCCACTCTCTAACTCGAGAACAGATTAAGCTATTTTAATGAAACTGCAAATATAGATACCGTATAGCGAGACCTCGCTAGGGATTGCATATGGGGTGGGTGGGGTCAAGGTCACTGTTACTAAAAATAGAAAAACGGTTTCCGCTCAATAACTTGAGAACAAATTGAGATATTTTAATAAAACTTAATACATAGATACCTTATATCAAGAACTCACATGGGATATGGGGTGGGTGGGGTCAAGGTCACTGTTACTAAAAATAGAAAAACGGTTTCCGCTCAATAACTTGAGAACAGATTGAGATATTTTAATAAAACTTAATACATAGATACTTTATATCAAGAACTCACATGGGATTTCATATGGGGAGGGTGGGGTCAAGGTCACTGTTACTTTAAATATAAAAAACGGTTTCTGCTCAATAACTTGGGAACGCATTGAGATGTTTTAATGAAACTTAATACATAGATACTTATATCGAGACCTCGCTTGGAATTGCATATGGGATAAGTGGGGTCACTGTAACTAAAAATAGGAAAACGGTTTCTGCTCAATAACTTGAGAATGCATTGAGATATTTTAATGAAACTTAATACATAGATACCTTATATCAAGACCTCGCATCCGGTTTGCATATTGGGTGGGTGGGGTCAAGGTCACTGTTGCTAAAAATAGAAAAACAGTTTATGCTCAATAAGTTGAGAACGCATTGAGATATTTTAATGAAACTTAATACATACCTTAAATCAAAACCTCTCCTGGGATTGCATATAGGGTCAAGGTCAAGGTCACTGTTACTAAAATAGAAAAACAGTTTCTGCTCAATAACTTGAGAATGCATTGAGATATTTTAATGAAACTTTATACATAGATACCTTATATCAAGACTTCGCTTGGAATTGCGTATGAAGCGGGTGGGTCAAGGTCAAGGTCACTGTTACTAGAAATAGAAAAACGTTTTCCGATAAATAACTTGAGAATGCATTGAGATATTTTAATGAAACTTAATACATAGATACCTTATATTGAGACCTCACTTGGGATTGCATATGGGGTGGGTGGGGTCTAGGGCACTTTTACTAAAAATTGTATTGATGTGCTGACTTTTATGCATTTTGTTGGAAAAATTTGGTTTTCATGGAATTTGCATATTTCTTGTTTTAGAAAAAAAATGCCAGTGACTTACAAGCACAAGAAAAGTCGAGCGCGCTGTCCTCCGACAACTTTGTTCTGGACCTTGTACCATTTTGTTCTGGACCATTTTGGCTTTTGTTTGAGGTCCTACTTACTTTTATGGAGATTGGATTAATAGACCATTGAAATGTTAAACTCTTCGCAAGCTATTGTTGAAAGTACATTTAATAATGTCATTGCATCCTTATTGTTGTCAGGCCCTTCAGATGGCATACTTCCAAAGCAACTTATATCTGATTCTTTACCTATTGGTATCAGTTGTGATTTCCATGCCCTGCAGATGACATATTTCCAAAGTAAGCCTTTCCCGACCCTGTACCTATTTGTTATGGTATCAGTTGTGATTTCCAGGCCCTGCAGATGGCATACTTCCAAAGCAAGCCCTATCCGACCCCGTACCACATGCTACCTCAGCTGAAGAACAACAAGAAGGAGGTGATGGACCTGTGCAGACCCAGCCTCAAGAGGAAGATGGAGGAAGAGACAGGTAGGCCTTCATTTTATATGAATACGGAGGGAAATATCCAGAGCAAAATAGCAGTGTGCTGTAACCTGCCCCTTTTTGCTCCCTACCTGCTGCCCCGGCTGGTCAGCACAGAAATGTTGAATATCTTTTGAAAAAGAATATATTTTTCCATGACAAATGAAAAGAGTGTGCTTGAAAACCTTAATTAGAAGCATTATTATGATAAAAAAATATGGATTAACCAAATTATTTGACAATGTCAATGAACTGGTATGGCTTTCCCCCCTGCTCCTTTTTAGTAGCACTCTGTACCTTTTTTTGCCACCATTGGTGAACATAGTAAAATCGAACCCTCTATCTGTCTGTCTGTTAGTCTGTCCGGCCAAGGTTAAAGCTTTTTTTATGAAGTCCAATATCTTGAATACTATCAAAGGTATTTCCTTGACACTTAAATGCTTACTCACAATGAACATCTCCACCAGAGAAAGCAATCCCCATAACTCTGTTTTGTTTATTGACATTTATGCCCATTTTTAAACTCAGAGATTTTGGTTAAAGTTTTTCAATTTTTGAATAATATAGAAGGTATTCACTTGATATACTTGTTGACTATCAATGTGTCCACCAGGGAAAGCATCCTCCTGTATTTTGACAGATTTATGCCCCTGTTTTCAACTTAGAAATTTTGGTTTAAGTTTTTCATTAAGTCCAATATCTTAGTATACTTCTTTACTATCAACATCACCATCACGGAAAGCAATCCCCATCATTCTGTTTTCATTTTTAACAAAGGAGCATTTGGGGGCATATGTCACATTTTAGTGTCAGCACTTGTTTATGCTAGATCTTTCCTTAGAATGCAGTATATGAATATGAATTTGTTTATTATAGTGATTTAGATGTTGGAAGACAACAAAATTTATGCTTTCTTTTAAAATTCTTAAAATAAAAATTTAATTTGCTTTCTATGAGTATTCTACTTTACATTAATATGTCTGGAGTGATTATAGTGTGTCTTAATTCACAGTAAAGTTTGTATTACAAGACACCAGAATACGGTTCCAGTCATTTATAGACTGACATATTGTGCGGAACCACATATATTTCAGTTAAACTAGAGACAGGGACATCTGTGTTCAAAATACTTTATTTTCAAATTACACTAGTGGAACTTTCACTTTTGCAAATACACAAGTAGCACATGATTATTGGGTTTTTGAGGAAAAAAACGAGCCGAAGAAAAAACTATTAACCAAATTAAAAATGAAGAAGATACAATTTTAAAAGATCCAAAAGAAGTTCTTAAACACATTTCAACGTTCAATGAAAATTTGTATAAAAAGGATTACAAAGTAGATATTTCAGAATATCCGTCATTTTTTGAAAATGAATGCAACAAAATCGAGAATGATAATCCAAACAATTTAAGTGCGATTGTTTTAAAACAAATGAATAACAATAAAAGCCCGGGGTTAGATGGTTTATCAGTCGAATTTTGATTTTGTGGAACGAAATAATGATATTCCTACTAAACTCACTTGACTTTTCTCTTGCTCTTAATTGCCTCACAGATTTACAACAACAAAGTATAATCACACTATTACCCCAAAAAGGAAAAGATACACTATCATTAAACAATTGGAGACCAGTTTCACTCCTGAATGTGGACTATAAAATTGCTTCCAAATCATTGGCTACCAGAATTAAACCTTGTTTAAAAAATATTATAAGTAATGTGCAAACTGGTTTCATGAAAGGCAGATACATTGGAGAAATTGAACGATTACTTGAAGAAATAATTCATGCTATTAATGAACAAAATGACCCGGGCCTCATTTTCTTTTCAGATTTCAATAAAGTTTTTGACAGCCTAGATCACAATTATATGTTTAACTGTCTACGCCATTTTGGTTTTAGTGATTACATAATCAAATGGGTACAATTGTTCTACGACAATGCAAACTCATGTGTAACTAATAATGGATTATTTTCAGAATTCTTCAAAATTAACAGAGGTGTTCGACAATGTTGTCCATTGTCCCCTTATTTATTTATTATCTGTATTGAAATTCTAGCCATTAAAATTCATAGCAAAAAAAATATAAATGGTATTAAACTAAAAAACATTGAAACAAAACAGACATTATTTGCTGACGATGCTTGTTTTTTTATGAATGGTTCACAAAAGAGCTTTGAAACACTGATTACAACTTTAGACAATTTTGGAAAAATATCAGGGTTAACACTATATAGGACTTTTTTTTATGTTTAGGATCATTAAAGGATCATAATTTTGAATTTTGCAAGCAACAAAAATTTACTTGGAGCTCAACCCCAGCTACATCACTAGGTATAACTTTTTGTAATAATCCAGATGAAACTATTGCTTTAAATATCAGTAATAAACTACAACCAATTCAAAATTGTCTTAATTCATGGAAAAAATGGCATCTATAATTGATCCGTAAAATTACTGTATTGAAGACCTTCGCATTCGCAAAGCTTGTGTTTCCTTTAACTGTTCTGCAAAACCCACCTACGCACATTATAAAACAAAAAAAATGTTCTTTGACTTTCTTTGGGATGGGAAACCCGACAAAATCTCAAGGAATCAAATAACACAGGATTATGAAGAAGGCGGGTTGAAAATGCTCGACATTGAATTATTCATAGATGCTTTAAAGGCAAGTTGGGTGAAAAGGTTCATCCATGAAAAAGATTCTTTAATAATTAAATTATACCATGCAATGCAAAACCCACACGGAGGAAATACAATTTGCAAATGTAACATAAAACAAAGTGATGTTGGAAAACTTAAACTTCCATCAGTCTTCTTGCAACAAACTCTAGAAGCCTGGTCTAAAACAACGTATAAAGTAAACTTAGATAAAATATCAAAATAAATACTTTGGAACAATTCGCATATACAGTGCAACAATAAATTGTTTTATTTTGAAGAATGGAATAATAGAGGCATACAATCTATAGAACATATTTACAATTTTCGAAGTAAAGCCTTTTATTCTTTTGAGCAGCTCCATAGAATGTATGACATTGACAAAAAATATTTTTTAAATTTTTACTCACTTATAAACAGTATTCCATTACAGTGGAAGCAAAAACTAAGTCTTGAGCCTATATCATATGCATCTCCAGAATATTTTTTAGATCATATAAAAGTTAACACCAAAATTTGCAAAACTGTCTATAAATGCCTAGTTAATACCAATAAACCCATACATATGACATGCGTATAAAAGTGGAAGGCAATGCTTAACATATCCACGACTGATAACGCCCAAATATTTTGCCAAGCTGTATTACTTACTGGGGACACAAAACGCAGAACTTTCCAGTATAAATATTTAATGCACATTATTCCAAATAATGCATATTTGTTTAAATGTATACTTGTGGAGTCCAACATGTGTGACTTTCGTTCTGCATGTACTGATTCCACAAAACACATGTTTTGGGAATGCCAGAAGGTCCAGAATTTCTGTTCAGAAGTTACAAACATGATTCGGGACAAGTTTGAATTTGAAAATAACATCAATCTTACTTTTGAAACTATTTCTTTCTGTAACTTAAAATGCACACATGAAAGGAATCATATGGCCATTAATTTCATTATACTGTTAGCAAAGTATTTTATTTTTAAATGCAAATGTGAAAATGTGACCCCATTATTTAACCAATACTTGAGCTATTTAACACATAGTCTGAAAATAGTGAAAATAGAGGAAATAATATCACACATTAAATACACACACGAGCTTTTTAGGCAAAAGTGGAGCAACTTTTTCGAAAATACAACCCTATGAACCCACCAAGTTTTTTATTTCATCTCCTTTAAAAAAAGACAACAACATATTTTTCTGAAATCTTAACCGTGATCAATTATGTTTGTTATAGCACAATTTGCCAGATGTTATATGTTTGTAAATATGTCGGTAAAAATGTTCGATTTCAGAAATAAAAATGTTATAACAATTATTATTGCATTTGGTAAAGCAACTCCTCAGGTAGCAAATCAATTACCAAGGTACCGGTGGTAAGATAACATATAGGGGTTACTGTGGAGGCTGCAGCGGCATCCCCTTTAGTTTTTTGCAGACACTTACTTGAGAAGTTTTTGTGCAATCATTGTGAAACTTTAGGGACGTGTTAGTAGCCATAAAAGAAAGGTTACATTCGCTTTTCAGCATAATTGCTCTTATCGTAATTGAGTTATGTCCCATCCAGCGACATATCCTACTTGCTGAGTTCTAGTGTAATTATGTTGCCCATTTTTTGCATATATTTGTACTATGAAGAAATATTAAAAATTAGTATAGTAAAGGTGAAGTCGAATATAAGCAAGATTGGACCAGAAACACCAGAGTTATTGCCCTTTGTTTGTGAAAAAAATATGCAAAAATGGACATTATTTAGGATAGAGACTTCATTTTTCATCCAATCTTCATCAATCATGTACAGTTTGTCTATGAACGTAAGACTACAGGTGAAGTCAAATAAAAGCATGATTGGGCCTGAAACACCAGAGTTATTGCCCCATGTGTTTGGAAAAAAACATCAACAAGTTATCAATGAATGGCTTGCTCACACAATTTTTGATTCCATGTTGACCAAACTTACACATTTTGCGCATGACCATAAACATTGATTGATGAAATTTGATTTCCAACAGTTGCAAGACTTGCATGCAGTTATTTGTACATGCAACTTTGATGTCTTCAGAGCCTGCATTAACATCATTTATCATCATTGGACAGAAAATTATAAAAGAAAAAGCAAAACTTTACCTTTTAGCACAGCCATCGCAATTATCGCATTGCAACTAGTTCTCCAAAACTGTTTGCGAAAAAGACATCAAAATCTACTGTTTCTGCATTTTCGAGAATTGTCAATGACTTAATGAAAAACGGTCAGGTAAGAATATCGACAAAAATGATTTGAGAACCATTGGCAAAAACAAACGCACATCCACTACCCAACTGGTACTTTATTTAGCCCATTGCACTAACTGATGTTTTAAATCAAAATTGATCCTATCCCCCTCTGCGTATTGTTCAGATACCTTAATTTTCAAACCTGTCACAACAGTATGGTCTTCGTCCGTACCCGTTCTCATGTGAGCGCTTTGGGCCATCATGGCCCTCTTGTTCAAGTTTCAATGGCTTCCTGAAGCTTGGTCAGTAGCAAGGATAAAAACTGACATAATGGACGATAACTAGATTGTTTTATTGTTCAAGGGAAATAACGTGTAAATTGCTACCTGGGGCCATATCCAAAAGCTCCTAAGGAAAATTTTGTCTTAAGTCATATTTAAGTGAACATTTCAGATAAAAAATTTATAGTGAAAATCAGTAATTTCTATTTGAAAAATTATAAAATAAGGAACAGCTGTTGATTTTTTATCAGAATCAAACCATTTAAGACAAAATAAACTTTAAATTAACGAGCCACAGACTTAAGGAATTTTACGATTTTAAGAAATTTACTAAAGTTTTCATTAAGGAGCTTTGTGGATATGGGCCATGATCTAGTCTACTGTGTATAGTCCTCAGTATAATCCATGTTAAAATGAAAAAGATGCATTGGATATGACTGTGTTAGGTGATAATACACACTATATTTCAATGTATTTAACTTCATTATGCTGTGGGTGATCACTTTGTGTATTTTCTAAACATACCAGTACTTGAAATACAGTTACATGGTGGTAATTTCTATTATCATGGCTATAGCAATTAAAAATGTAACATTACATTATCACCAGGGTAAAAAAGTATTGTTTTTTAGCTCACCTGAGCACGAAGTGCTTGGTGAGCTATTGATATAGGTGAGCTCTCCGGCGGCGGCGGGCATCCGTATGCCGTCAACAATTTGGACCGTTATCGTGATAAAGACTACATTTTTAATTCAATCTTGACCTAACTTGCACAGGTTTTGTATGACCATAATATCTGGTTGGTATTGATAATGGGCCAAAGTGGACCAGAAACTTTATAGAGTTATGGCCCCATGTTTGTGGGAAAAAATGCAAAAATTGCCTTTTTCGTTCATAGAGACTTCATTTTTCTACCAATCTTGACCAAACTTCCACAGTTTGTGTATTATCAAAAGTTCACAGTAGAAGTTAACATTGGGCCATGAACACCAGAGTTATGCCCCCCTTTTTTGTGGAAAAATAGGCAAAACTTGCCATTTTATCTTGATTAAGACATCATTCTTCTTCATATCTTGACCAAACTTCCACAGTTTGTGTGTGACCAAAAGATCTCAGCAGGAGCCAAAAATGGGTAAGGTTTGGCTACACATACCGGAGTTATGTCCCCTTGTATGTGAAAAAAATTGCAAAAATTGCCTTTTTTGTTCATAGAGACTTTATTTTTCTTCCAATCCTGACCACACTTCCACAGTTGTATGTGATCATAAGACTGCAGCAGAAGCCAACAAAATGGGTTAGATTGGGCAACAATCTTTTGAGTTATGGCCCTTTTGTTAGAGAAAATAAAAGCAAAAATTGCCTTATTTGTGCATCGATATTTCATTTTTCATTCAATCTTGATAAAACTTGTTTTAAAACACATGTTTTGTATGGCCATAAGATCTCAACACAAGCAGCAAATGAGACAGGCCACAAACACAGCAGTTATACCCCCTTAATTGTGAAAATTAATGCAAACATGAATTTGTTGCAAGATGGGGACTTCAACCAGTCTGGACCAAACTTTCACAATTTGGCTATGACCATAAATTCAATATAGGACGGGTAAATGGCAATACACTCTACTCTTTGAAACAAGCCGGCAAGTGGTCAGGCGTAAAAAAAATATGTTTGTTTCAGGTAACATGCCCCAAAAAAATTAGGGTAGGTAGGTCGGGATTTTTTTGTTGTTTTTTTTTTTTTGGTAAATGGTCAACTTAAAGATTCTAAAACTGAATAAATTTTCAAAACATATCAGTAATATCCTTAAACATTTTTTATAAGTGGATACTATCAAAACAAAACACTTATTTATCCAAAACACATATAATTATTTAAAAAGTTAAACAAAACAAAAATCAATCTGACAAACCCAATAAAATGTTCTAGTGTCGGCGCATTTTTTTAGGGTAGGCTGGGTTACCTGAAACAACCATATTTATTTTTTTTACGCCTCACCATTATTTTTGAGAACTGCAGCATTAACACTATTCCTCTGAAATTGCCTGCAAAAAGTTGGATACCATGGTTGAGAAAGTATATCCAGGTCCTTACTTGTTCTATGTATGAGAGTAAATCAGCTAGACAAATTATTTAAGGAAGTTATGGCGTACATTCCCACAAGCCTTTCACACCAGTAAGGCTTTCATCTTCGCCAGTACTCAGGTGAGCCCTTTGGACCATCACTAGCCATATGTAATTTATACACTTAAGTCTTTAATGTTTCATTCATGCTATTTTACAACAAATGTATATTATGACTCATGCCCTGTCACTGTGTTGTAAATGTTACAGAAGGTTAGGCCCAAAAAATGAGACAGTTCAAACTTGTTGCCATCCCTAAATAGCATGGCTCATCAAGTGATGTACATAAAGTGTGTTGTTGTTGTTGTTGTTGTTGTTTTACAACACATTTTCTTTGATCAATATTTGTGTATTAATTAAAAAAAACACTTGCATTCATCTACACAAATCTTGGTAACAAATTAAGCCAGTAGCCAATTAATTTCAGAATTACAATAAAAGGAGATATTTTTCTTGCAAAAGTCAAACCAGCCATTAATGAATTTCAATCTTTGTATAGAACCGCAATCTATTCGATCTTTGTATAGATTGCTCTGTTCAAGAAAATAAATGAGGCGAGTCGTGGGAAAACTGGACTTAATGCATGTGCATACAGTGTCGTCCCGGATCAGCCTGTGTAGTCAGCACAGGCTGAGCCGGGACGACACTTTCAGCTTTTATTTTCTGTTTCAAGAAAGTCTCTTCTAAACATAAATCCACTGTAGGCAGAAAGTGCCATCCTGGATTAGGACTGCACAGTCTAATCCGGGACGACACTGTACGCACATGCATTAAGACCGGTTTTCTCATGACGCGCCACAAATGTTTGTGCAGAAGGGAGTGTGGAAGTGGATATTTTATAAATGGATTTTCTAAATTAATATGCTGTAGTCCAACATTGTTTTAAGATGTTTCATAAGTATGAAAACAATGCAAACATTCAAATCAAATGTCAAACTGTGAAAATGAATAGAATGGAATATGGATTCACACTGAAAATGTGACACTTGAATGTTGGATAGCTTTTTTTGTAGTTAATAAAACACTTTAACTTGACAGAAGAAATAATTTAATTGCCTCAGCAAAATAGAAATTTGACACATTCTTCATATAGGTGTCACAGATGTTCTGTTATTTATTTATTTTTTATCTTTTGTTATGAATTTGCATTTGATTTATAACCTGCATATGAGCAACTGAGTTCTGATTTATTACTGTAAGGCTAACAAAAATTAATGAATTGTTTCTCAGGCACTTTTTTTTTTAAATCTGGAGGGCGAGGAGGGAGAGCAATTATTTTTTTTATTGAAGTTTTTTTTTCTCCTACTCTTTTTCTATTGGCACTATGTAATGGCTTATTAAAACAAGTAAATAAGTACAGATTAAAGACAATTTTAAGTTTTAATAACAACATAAGAATCCCTTTTTATGAAATTCTAAATTTAGATGTATTAATTATAAATGGTCATTTATGCAAGCTGACCTAAAAAGGCAATCAATTTGAATATTCATAATTAACATAAGTGTCTTCAAATTGATATATCATCAGCACTAAAGTACTTCTATTTATAGAATTTAACTTTTAGTAATTCATATTTTTTTGTAACTGTCAAAAGAAGGAATTATTTTTGCAATAAATCATCAATAATTTTTGGAAACGAAAATCAACACTTGTAAATGCAGCTGGCATTTTCATTTGTTTCCATAGGACTTATATTGACACAAATTTTCTTAAAATAATATGGAATGCTTTTACACAAGCAAAAGCATCTGAGAAACAAAAGTTTAAATCAACAAGTAGACAATATTTATAAACGTTCCCAATCCAGTATGACTTTTTTTTCAAAATTTACACAGTATTTCACAATTTGTGTATATCCAATTTATATAATTAAATTAGACAGGAAGAAAGTTACTGGAAATACAAAAATCTTTTCCGGGTTACTCTTCTTCCTTATGTTAAAATACGGATTCTTTTAATGTTAAGCCGCTGTCCATGTCCGAAGGCATTGTTTAAAAGCACTTGGTACGAGCAGAATATACTATAATGTACATGCTGGTTTACTCCAGAGTCATCACCAGTTACTGCATACAGAAAATAGACGATAGCAAGTTACTGAAATGTTAATAATTCACAGATTTCAATGCATAGTTTTTGTATTTTGTTCGGTGACATGCCCATTAGAAACACTTTCTGCAAAGTTTTATTTTCACTAACAGCCATAAAAATACGTTGCGGCGCTGCCTGATAAACAAATCATTTACTTTTTTTAGCCTAAGGGTATTTGACTAATCAGTCAGAGAAATAAGAAAAAATGATTTGTTCTTATAGATTTGTTCACAGATAATGCCATGAAATGTCTTAACTGTCAAAATTGAAATCATTTTGACATTAAATCATTTTGACAAACCAACTTAAATATTCTATCATTAAAGATACTTTGCTGCATACAGTATTATTAAATTGTGTCAACTGAAAAGGCGACATATAGGAGTTACTTTGGTGGCGGCGGAATCCTCTTTAGTTTGTGCGAGAAGTTTTTGTGCAATCATTATGAAAGGGAAGTGAGAGTAGGTATAAAAGGAAGGTCAAGTTTGGTTTTCAGCATAATTGTGGCAGCCCATGAGATTTTTATCCCAATTGCGGCATGCCTCATTTCGAGAAAATTTACGTCAAAGTTTAGGCACATGATTTTTATGAGAAAGTCATGATTATGATGAAGATAGTTCCAATAATTTAAATCTTGAATATTGTCAACGAAAAATGTTATTTATTAGATTATTTGTAGAATTTATTTTTTTTTGCTATGATTGCTTGTTTGGTTGCCATAGCAACCATCTCTTTATTATTTTTATTTTTGTCAGAAACATTTGTAGATTCAAAATTTGTTATAAGGGAAGTCCAGTAAATATATACATTATAAATTACTTGTCCTCACCATGCTAGGTTCTGTACTGTATGCATAACAAAACATCAAAATCTGTGTGAAATGTGAACATTTATTGTTACTTAAATTGCTCATTCTTGCTGAAAATGCATGACTGCGAAAATTGGAAGCCATTTCCAGTTTCTACACATATCAGTGTATTCAAAACTGCCAATAACTCATTTTCGTCCCGATACCACATTTGGGCCAAAAATCTCATGGGCTGACAATTATTAATCTTATCGTACTTTAGTTATGCTCCATCAGGCAACACATCGGACTTGCAGAGTTCTAGTAATAATTGTACTAGTATTAGTTGCGTATGTGGTAGTTTATATCATATTATGTATCATTTTGCTTTATGTGTGAACCATATTTTTTGCAAACAGCTTATTGGTTTATAACAAAGCATGTACCAGTTTTGCCACCTATTTTAATGTGTGTGTTACATATTTTTTGTAGGTAATGGAGGACTGGTGAAGCGTCTTGTGTTTTGATTGCTAGCGTGCGCGGATTGCGGGTGAACATGGCGGCCAATTAGCTCCTAGTCTTTCACAGGAATTGTTAGGAATTAGTCGTGTGTAAGGAAGATCATTAAATACAATGTACTCTTAGCCGAGTATGGGTAATTTATATTTCTTAGGGTGGGGTATGCTAAAACTGCCACTCTTGTGAGTGAAAAGGTATGTTAAATATTTAAGCACATGCGTTGTGAATCAAGATGATAACATAAGAAAATGTTGGGGTTTTTAGCTTACAGTCATGGTTAGTTGTCATAAGAAGTTGCTACATTAAAATTTGATGTATTATGGCATTTGTATGGAGATTAACTTTGAACATTTGCATATGGTTGTATTTATTCTATTATTCTGTCAAAACTTCAAGATAGCAAAATTTACGGCTAAAATATGAGAATGTTTTGTTACTTAAAATGCATTTTTTGTATTATATCTGAAGAAAATTTTCGTTGTTACTCAAAACTTCATTGAAATATGTGCCTGCTAGCTGTAGTGAAAATTATAATACTGCATTCTATATGCGAATGATATTTGGATGATATCTTTAAGAATGCTGTACTTATATGAACATCAAAGGCTGCGGGCAATGGAGGGCCATCTGATTTTGTTATAATGTTAGAGATGAATGAAAAGATTATGCAGACTAATGGTTGAATCGTCCAGAGTTTATTGGCACATTAAAGCAGGTTTCCTATTTCAAACACTATGGGTTGCACTGACGTTTTCCTGTTAATGCCATTGGAACATAACTGTGATAAAATATTATATATTTTTGTTTCCATTTGAATGTTAGTTTTCATGTTGTTACACGTGCAGTTGTATTTACAGTTTAACATGTGTATTCACAACATTTAGTGTTTTTTTGACAGTTATTCATTTCTCACAGTAATAAGTAATAGAGAGTGGAATTTAAATACATCTTTATCAGGGGTGTGGAAATCCCATCATTTTACTATCGGACAAGTTGTCCATGGACAAATATAATTTAAGGTTGTGAAAAATGATGTACAAGTTGGGAGTTAATCATGAACAAATTGTAATTTATTTATAATTTGATTACCCATTTCATTTGGAATGCCGGCCACATAACTTGTGTGGGGATTGGTTATGAAATTATTTATACGGCCATTTTCCCCCTACCTCTGATTCACGTAGGGAAGTTGTCAGTTACTGGCATAAGTATGTGCACGTAGTACTGATAAACCGCTAAGATCGGCTAAGCTTGCCCAGGAAAAGTGTGAGTAGGTTAACTGACCGCCGTGATATGACTGAAATACTGTTAAAAACGGCGAAAAATCCAAACAAACAAAACATTTGGAATGCCAGGAATAACTATTTTTGTTTGGACATGTGATATTTGTTTGCGGACAAGTAGATTTCTGCAATGAACTTGTCTATGGATAAGTGAAAAAATTTGGTATTTCCACACCGCTGTTTATAAATATTGACAATTTCTTCAACACGCAGTTTCATAATTATTGATCTGAAGAAATACTACATTTTGTACGATTTGCTATGTGTGTGATATGAAAATTATATTATTCAATAGTTTTTCATATTATTTAGTTTATTTGTAACATGTATTGTATTAAAGGGAAACAACTTTCAACAAATTGTCTCACTATTAGTATCCTGTATGTGAAAAATATTGTGAAATTGAAGCATAAGAATTTTTGCTGATGATTTTTGAATGCATTTACCAGTATCTTAACATAAAACATGACATGTGGAATATGTATCATAAACCATTGTAAGAGATTTTGCATTTGTAATCATTAAAGGTATAAGCTACTTCACATGTTTACATAGATATAGATATCCATTTTGATGCATTTGTGCCAGTTAATTTTACTTAATGTCCTGTATTTTAGCATTTTGAAATGTACTGCCTTAAGACAAAGCATTTAGAGTTTGTAACATACATATACACGTACATGTACTAATAATTTTAGTGCATGTGCAAGAGATGCATTTATTCCATGTCTTTGTGTTTGTAAACTGTCAGTGACACCTCAGTATGTGTTTACAATGTGAAATAGTTTGGATAGTTGCCTCTCAACTCGCTATTCTTGCTGTCTTGTATATTCCAGCAATAAATTATCTATGTGTACAAATAAGTATTGTTATTTCAATATGTTTTTATTGCAGCTAATTTCAGAAGAGATAAAAATATTACCAGCAAATTACTATTTTAATGAATATATACATCTCGGGTTACTTATGTAAGATTTCTTTAAATATTTTTTTGAATGTGTAGTAATATTGTTTAGTATTAAAACAATATAATATACAGGTAGACTAATATTACGAAGATATAACAAACATATTTAGGAGACCTTGTGTAAGTATTTGATATTTTGTGTTTAAATTTAATATTTAAGGATAAAGGCAGATCAGCCCAAATATGAACAGATTTGGTTCTGAAGTACCATGATTTCTACTAGTTGTACGTGTTGTTCTGGTTCTTCTCGTTGTCATGTTGGGGGCTTTTTTAGTCAAATATTCGTGTGATGTATATGTGCCTCTAATAAGCATAAAAAATTACCAAATTCAAATGTGCGTGTTTAAAAATGACCATGTCATTATTTTTTCCTAGGTACAGTCCAACGCTATAATCTAAAATGTAAACTTATACAAATATTTATCTCAACAGCACAACTTTTATCATGTTTAATGCATTGAAACGATCATGTTCAGATTCAATAAATTCTCGTTTTTGCACCAACATTATAAAGCATACATTTAATTTTAATACAAGTTTAAACAATAAATACATCATGTTTAATAAACAATTAACACACATATTTCTCTTCGATGATTATTTGGTCACACAAAATAAAACTGTATAAAAAATTCCTTTATGTAAATGTACTTTTCAGACACCGTAAAATCAGATAACTGTAGGACGCTAACAGAATGATCTGACATGTATTCTCTTGCTACCTGATTGCTTTGACTGTGTTTTAAGTGTTCGTTGTGGGGAAATTTGTGATGTGAACTTGTCACCAGTTTGTTTTTCGTGTATTTCCTTTGTCAAGGTTTCGGTGTTTGTAATTTTTGTTGATGGGTATTTTAATACACATTTGTTATGTTTGAAACTGTCTACAATTTGTCAAATATTTTAAGTGTTAAGCAAGTACCATGTGGTTTAATACTTGAACTCTTGAACTGTAACAATACTATGTTTATTTTAATTTATTAAGTAACATGTGAAATGAAATGTTCATCATTCACTAATATTCCTGGTATTTTGCTATGATAGTAGATACATTAATGGAAACCAATTATGTTTCTGTTATTTCATGGTAATAATATTATGCACTGAGAAAACACTCTCGTAGTATGGTATACCATTTGGGTCAAAGGTGAAAATATTTGATATAACAAAAATAGACGCAGGTAAAAAAATATGTGTGCAAGAGTACCAATTTTGTCCTCAAGCCAAACATTTACCCCTTCACCAAAATGCATATTCTGTTCATCATGCTTTGTAGTTTTGGTCCAATTTTCAAAATCTGTGCCTATTAGCATAATGTTTTGAACAGCTATTACATGATTGTAGGTATATATGTAGGTAAAAAAACGTTACTGTAGCTATTATTTTAATTATCAAACACATTCATGCAGTTACAAATTTATAAGTATGTGAATAATCAGACACATCACACAGTACTCTGCTAACAGTAAATACATTTGAGGCGTCGTGGGAAGACTTAATGCATGTGCGTAAAGTGTCGTCCTGGATTAGCCTGTGCACAGGATGGCACTTTACGCTTTTATGGTATTTTCTGTTTCAAGGAGGTCTCTTCTAAACATAAATACACTGTAGGCGGAAAGTGCCATCCCGGATTAGCATGTGCGGACTGCACAGGCTAATCCGAGACGACACTTTACGCACATGCATTAAGACCGGTTTTCCTACGATGCCCCTCATTTATTTTTATCTTTGGGCATATGTATATAATTGATCCAAATGGTATTCCACAATATAGTCTGTTATTGTTGGAGACTGCCATGATCCAGAACGCTCAAACTTTGTAAGCATTGATTCCATGCAACCTAATTGATGTTATAAGCTATATGTCACTTGATCTATGTAATTGTTACAACACGTTTTAGTTGTTTATTTGGCATTAAATACGTATTTTGAGGTCTGTATTTGTTGTCCTTTTTAACGTGCTATCCATGCACAACATTTACAATAGACCTGCTAGTAGTTTGACTTCCTCACCGTTTATGTGTGTGAACTTAAGTGTGGATGGGGGGTGAAAAATAAGGCCAAGAAACTGCGTATATACAATTACAATTACAGTCATGCTCTTCAAGGATTTTGGAAGACGGGCTCATCTGCACACGACTGGCAGTGCTACACTTAAACTATAATTTATTCGGGTGAATGTACAAACAGTCCAAAATGTATGGGGGTAAATGTTCTTTCGGAAACAGTAAGCTTGAAAGTGCAAAGGAAAGCAATGGAGTAATGATAAGTAATGAAGAAGTTGTTTTTCATGCAGATAATGATGTTTTAAATATTAAGGAACTTCTTCATATTCACACATCTAACAGCAGGATAACATGTATGGGTCTGTTTATCATTCCCATGTGTACGCAAAATGTAATTCTGCGTAAATGTTCACACCTTTATTGTTTGTGTGTATCTTGTGATTTTCCGTGCGTAAATTGCGCGTGTACACGCCATATCAGGGTCCGTGTACGCGCCATATCAGGGTCCGTGTACGTGCCTTATCAGAGTCTGTGTACGCGCCTTATCAGTCCGTGTACGCGCCTTATCAGGGTCCGTGTACGCGCCTTATCAGGGTCCGTGTACGCGCCTTATCAGGGTCTGTGTACGTGCCTTATCAGGGTCCGTGTACGCACCTTATCAGGGTACGTGTACGCGCCTTATCAGAGTCTGTGTACGTGCCTTATCAGGGTCATTGTACGCGCCTTATCAGGGTCCGTATTTACCAACCCATTCTTAGAATTCAGATTAAATAACTGACTTAGACTCAAGAAAATATACTTCTGTTTGCAAATATTCTGGGTGTTAATGATGCCTATCTCATGAACAAATAGTTCTTAATAACGAATGGTTAAACAGCAAGTAAGAATAGAATTTTTAGAGCTGTAAGAACATCGAAGTTTCTAGAATATTCTTTAGTCTTAAGTCTAAGAATGGTTTGGTGAATACGGGCCCTGGTCGCCTGCCAATCAGCATGCAGAGTTGTGTGGCCTTGCTTAGTAGCAAATAGTTGGCCCCCATTTTATACCAAATATCGTATTATACATTATAATAAACGATTATTGGCATACATTTATATTAGACAGTGGTCATTGTCCGGGAAATCAACTTGATAGTACGTAAGGCCCACATCCGTGCGTGATTAATTATTATGGAACACGGAAAATGGTCAGTTGACCATTTAGTGTTTTTTTTTGCTCGCATTGCTATATCGTGACATTTTTGTGATAACATTCGGTGTCGTTGCGTGCGCTAGTAAAACAATGACTATTCATCCACCGTCGATAAAATTGTTAGTGGAGTGTAACCACTTCTCTCTCCATTAGTTGCTTTCATTTAGCGAAGCCAAATTTCTGACGGCACGCACGATACGACGATTTTGAAAATGGACTTTCTCACGGCATGTGAGCATTAATTACAACAAAGGATACACTAAACAGTGAGAACTGAATTGATAGTGGAAATGATTTATTGATTTTGTTTGAGAAAATAAATAACACACATTTGTACACAAGTCAAACATAGATTAATCACATATGGTTAAACATGAAATAGACCACATTTAGAAACATTTCGAGACCACCATATAACAATAACATCAACAGGTGTGGCCAAGTTAAGAAATTCTTAAATCAAGGACAAAAAGAGCTGCATGCCCGCAACACGATTTCGTGGCGAATAAACCAGCGGATTTACGTTATACCGGTAAATAAAATAACTTTTATTTTAACTAAATTGTCACAGACATCTTCGTTCATAGCCGGTCAAGAAACTTATTCACTAACTTTAAATCATACTGGAGCCATACAAAAAACAAGAAACATGGAATTTCCACGAAAACCTAATTTTTCGAACGAAATGCATAAAAGTCAGCACAATAATTAAAAAATTTCTGGGTGCCATATGCATTCCTAAGCGAGGTCTCGTTATAAGGTATCTATGTATGAAGTCTCCTTAAAATATCGCAATGCGTTTTCAAATTATTGAGCAGAAACCGTTTTATTATTTTTAGTAACATTGACCTTGACATTGATCTCACCCAACCCATATGCAATCCCAAGCGTGGTCTGGATACAAGGTATCTATGGATGAAGTTTCATTCAAATATCTTGATGCATTCTAAAGTTATTGAGCGGAAATCATTTTTCTATTTTTTTGTAATGGAGACCTTGACCCCACCCACCCTATATGCAATCCCAAGCGAGGTTTCCATATCAGGTATCGAAGTATGAAGTTTCATTAAAATATCTCGATGCATTGTCAAGTTAACAATTATTTTTAGCAACGGTGACCTTGACCTTGACCCCATCCACCCCATATGCAATCCCAAGGGAGGTCTCGATAAAAGGTATCAATGTATTAAGTTTCATTAAAATATCTTTATGCCTTTTCAAGTTATTGAGCTGAAACGGTTTTTCTATTTTTAGTAACGGTGACCTTGACTTCACCCCACCCACCCCATATGCAATCCCGAACGAGGTCACGATATAAGGTATCTTTGTATGAAGTTATTAAAATATCTCAATCTGTTCTCGAGTTAGAGAGCGGAAACGAAAGTTTACGCCGCCACCCCGTACGCCCGCCCAACGCCATACCCCCATATAATAACCGAAATAAATTTGGTTAACAAATGAAAGCAAGCGTTTGCGTTATATAATGCATGTGATATATAATGCATGTGATTTTTGGCGTATTGTCCATGATTTGTCAAAGCAATTCCCGCTCATAATTTTAGAAATATTATATTTGTATAAAATGTGTATCCGCATTGCGTATACTACGATGGTGTTAATAAAACGTGTTTCTGAATGAAGTACATGCTGGCGTTTTACAGTTTGTTTCTGTTTAGTAGTTGGAAAATAATTTTCACCGTTGTATAATCAAAGAGGAAAATCACAATATAATTGAACTGAATCAACGAAAAACAAAACACTGAAAGGATAATAACCAAATACATCCTTAGAACATTTTAATTTTGTCCAATTAACACACGATTGAGTCGTTAGTTACACGCTGAAGCGTGTGCCATAACATATAGACACTGAGACATGCATGGTTTATTACACGTAAGCCGAACAGTGTCATACACATACTTTAAAGTATGTGTATGTGAATCATCAGAGACATCACTTCATGCGAAGTACATGTATACGCGAATGATTTTACACATGACGCTGTGTGAAGTAAATGATTTGACACGCCTCGAACTGTGAAGTACATGCATGTATGCAAATGGTTTGACACATCACGAACGGTTTAATATATGTATGCAAATGATTAGACACATCATGAACTGTGACGTACATGTATGCAAATGATTTGACACATCGCGGTCTGTGATGTACATGTACGCGAATAATTTGCCACATCAAATACTGTTAAGTAAATGCACATTTTTAATTTGACACATGCTGGGAATTACAAGCACGATAATGATTTGAGGCATCACAAACTGGGAATTACATGCACGAGAATGCTTTGAAACATCACATAACGTGAAGTGTATGTGCGTTAGTGATTTGACATATCAGGTAGTGTGAAATATATGCGGCAAAATGATGTGACACATCGCACGCAGTGAAAAAATATACGCAAATAATTTGACACATCAAGACTGTGAAATAAAAGCACGCGCTTGAAGAGACAAATCACATACTGCAAATTACATGTACGAGAATTATTTGACACATCACATACGCGCAATTACATGCACGAGAATGATTTGACACATCTGTGAAAATGATTTGATGAACCACGTTCTGCGTGGAGATTGAAGTAAAAGTAAGAGATTTTTTTTCACATACTTTTTGTCACGTACTGTGAACTTGTGAAGAGCATATCGTTCATTGAAAGACAGAAGGTGTCATCAGCATATGTGCACAGAAGGCTGATAGCCCCTTCTGGCTTTCAGTGGACGAATTATAGACATGATTTGACACATAATAAGCATACAAAATATCGATAGTATGTAGACTAATAAACAAGATTGCACTAACCAAGATAAATAGCACACGACGAAAGCATATACAAAATACATCTTGAAAATGTGATGAAACATGCGTAAACAATGCTAAACAGAATTATGTGAATGTAAATTCCCAAAATGTCTGCTTTAATTTCTCTTTTTTTCTGGAATTTAGGTTGAATAAAGCGAATATTTATATGCCATTATTGTCTTGTTCTATTAATCAGTAAGGCAAATCAAGTCATTGTATGAAATAAATGAGAATAATAATACAAAGCGAATAGCATGTAGTCATCGGATCTGCAGCAATCATAAGGCTGGTAATTCGAGAGTAATGATGCCAATCTTGAAGAAGGAGGATGATCATTAGCCGCAGTCGTACCGTTCGTCGAAAAGCATAAATAAGATTACAATGCGATTATAAAGCTATACACTTTACCAACAATATGAACACTCACGTAGTTACATGTAGAGAATTTGTAAACGAGAGAAAGACAAAACTTGCATTGATTTGTTACATAATGAAGAAATTACGGATGGGAAACATATCCCAAGACAATTTCAGCGGTTAAAGGGGCGTCTCGACGGCTAATAAGATATAATATTTTCAAAAATAAAATTACATTTTATGAAGTTGACCTATTTATTAAATAATTGCTTAACACATGGGTCTCGTTGTTTTAACAAACAGTAAAATGTTGTAAATATTTGTTATAATTATAAAAAGTTGTCAATATGACACTTTTCGCGGGCTCGGGAAAATTAGTAGTAGTAGAATCGATATAAATGAAATACACATAAAATACCGTTATGCGCATGCGCACTATTGATAACTGTACAGTAGCTTCGGAAAGTTTTCACTGAAATGCGCAATTTTTAAGGCGTGAGTTCCAATCCTGCTGGAACCGTGTATCGAAAAAACAAATTGTATTTTTTTTTTAAAGATTCCATCAATATATTATTGCAACTAGAAACATATATTCGTGAAAAAAATGGGAATATGCCTTGTATTAATACGTGTCTATATTTACAGGAAATACCGTCGATATCCCCCTTTGACTACTACAAAGGCGATATACAATTAATACTTAAGTTGTTATTTGGTATATAAAATCGTAAGCGCAGTTTCAACAGTGAGTATATAAGCACATGTTTAACAAAAATAACACATTATATAAATACTAGTACTAAAGAGAACTGTGTAATGAAAGAAATCATGTTTAACAGAGAAAAACAAACTTTTCAACTACATTATCACGACGTCTGGAAGTGCATGGCATCATTGTACGTGTCATTTCTTTTGTTAAAGTAACACCCGCTGTTCCAGCTAATCCTCGCCACGCTGACACGCTTTTAGAGGACACTCAACATTTTAGTTTGATTGCGTCAGTCTTGCCAAGGTCACACTGTCCTTTGTCAGCACCCGGGTACGAAACACTGGAACTTGCCTATCCGATTCGCCCAGTCCTGAAAATGCAAAGATATGAGCCTAAATTACGAGGGGAGATACTAACGTTCGCCGAAAAAATACTATACGATTCGCCCAGTCCTGAAAAAAAGCAAAAATATCAGCCTAAATTACGAGGGGAGATAGTGAAGTTAGCCGAAAAATATACGATTCGCCCAGTCCTGAAAAAAAATTTTTTTTAGCCTAATTACGAGGGGAGATACTAAAGGTCGCCGATTAATATTATCCGATTCACCCAGTCCTGAAAAAAAAATGCGAAAATATTAGTCTAAATTTCAATGGGTTATTCAAAAGTTAGTGGGAAGTTATTTTTGGCGAATGCGACGTACTCCAATAAAATCCGTACAGAGTGGACGTTTCAAAATACATGTAACTTTATTTCGTGGGTGTTAAATGATTTTGAATGGAAATGACAACTTAAAGAGTACAAATCATTTAGACTTGTGAACAAAATAAGAGAGATTGTCGGTTTTGATATTGAAATTTGTACTATGTATGTATGCATTTGCAATCGAATGAAAAACGCGTTAAAACGAAATACACATGTCCCACAAGAAGCGTTTATAAAAGTTCAAATGTGGATGTAAAGCCAATAGCGCTAAACTTAAAAACAAAAATATTAAATCTAAAAATGTATATATAACAAGAATATCGGTAGAACCTATGTATGCTTCCTGGTGCCGCTTTGACCTCCAACTGTGGTTTTGAGCTCTGCGACGCACTGTCTTGTTAGGAAACATTTGTGCAAAGTATTTTCAAATTCATCCATTCATGGCCTAGTTATATGCACAGACAAGCAAAACGACATTTTCGACCTTTGACCTCTAATTGTGACCTTGACCTTTGACTTTTGGACCAAGTTGATGTGCGCTTCACGCCGTCTCATTCAGGTTAACATTTGTGCCAAGTTGTTTAAAAATCCGTGGTAAGTTAAAGTACGGCCAAGTAAAATGACAATTTTGACCGTTGACCTCTAGTTGTGACGTTGACCTTTGACCTACGTTCTGATATATGAGCGCTACACACCGTCTCATCAAATATTTGTGCCAAGTAATTTTAAAATCCATGTAACTCCCTGAAAAATCATCAGACCGGGACTACCTGACAATATGCGCTTGTTCTCCCTTAAAGGGATGCTGCATAAAAAAGTTTCATTGAATTCGATTAATTATTTACTCAGATATCGCTCAGGAAACGAGACGGGTGGACGGAAGGACGGACGGACATGGAGTATGGTGGATAAAATCTTCGGGAGAGAGCATTTTACACCTGGACAATGTGAATGGCAGTTGAATTAGAATTCGGACGGACGGACAAAGCGGCGACTATATGCTCTCATTTTTTCGGGCTGCATATAAAATATGTAAGAGTTGTAGCATACTTTGACAGAAATGTGTTAGTTATTTCATGAGCCCGCAAGGCGAGGTTAAATAATTAACATATGAGGTCAAAGGGTGCTACAAGTGTTTTATACCATATTTACCAATCACATCGCAACTTTCTACTATGCCGACCCATGGGCAGTTCCTAAACGTCACGTGATGTTTGACACGCCTGGCATTTTTGTCGTTTCTAAATTAGCAAGGTCACGTGATGCGATCCGAATGTGCAAAAGCTTACCGTGCAATAAGTAGCGTGCGTATAAATTACAACACAATTTCAATATACCGCACGCTACTTATTGCAGGATAAGCTCGCATATTAGGCTCCGCCCACCAGTGACCGTTCTGATATCACAGTTATTGAATACCGAAAAAAATTCGCTGAAATATGGTATAAGAAACGGATAAACAGGAGCTGGATTCATAACAACGCATAAACGTGCACTCAAACGCGATGTCTTAATGATTAATGCCATTTATTTATTATAATTACCGCTCAATATGTTTTGCTATTTTTTCTTGCCACATTTTAGGTCGTTTTACAGCCCGTTAATCTAATAATTCAAAACATTAAACGACCACATGAATGTTACGTTTATCAAATTTCACATATTTTATTACGCTACTGAAAGCAGCCATATGTGCATCCGGGAATTTGTCCGTACTGACTGTGTAATAGAACGCTGGCAAGCAATTACAAGTTGTCGAACTCCGCAATGAGCGATTTGCCGACCCTGATAATGTCAACGCTTTCATTAAATTTGACAGCCAGAGCTTTGAATGTTAATTAAAATTCTAGTATTTGGTTACTGTATAGTCTATCATATTGCAGGTATCAGCTTTCTCATCTTCGTTCAGTAAATTCCTTGACTTTTCAAGTTCACTATAGTGCGCAGGGGGTTATATGGTTAGAAAGGACAACAAATACACGAAATATCCATCAGCGAATGTGTGACATGCATTTCCAAATACATTATGATTTAAGCAAACATTGACTGGCGGTAATAATAATATCATGTTACCACACCGTGTTAACCCTAACATTTCAGTACGATTACATCACGTCCATCAAGAAGATACTGACAAACGTTTTAATACGACATAATGAGTCATTCCGGACTCCATTTTCGTTTATTTCGTCTCTAATCCGATCTCGTATTTAACACTTCTACAATAATCTGGTATACATTGTCAGAAAGACCAAAAATGAGTAAAAAAAAGATACAAATATAGCTCGTGGCTTTCTGGCCATCACTTTGGTGGTTGTATAAAATAATGTGGCGGCTTGTCGGCCTAAACACGATAGAGCCTAAGCTCCATCCCTTTCACTAGCGGAGTGTGATACGTCGTTACCATAGCGACCAGGGCCCGTATTTACCATTCCATGCTTAGACTTCAGACGTTCACAAACGTGCAAATTAACATCTTATTTGGTATTCACCGAAGCAAAGTTTAGATTTCTTTATTTAGAATGATTCACTAGTTACATAAGCGACATTGGTACTTCGAATATTGGCGAACACACAAGGATTTTTTCTTGAGTTTAAGTATATTTTTTATTCTTAATTCTAATAATGTGTTGGTTAATATATGACCTAGGTGGGTTACCACCAAGGACATTCCGAGGTTGCACTCACAGAACTAGAACACGTCAAAACTCGATGTTCTTATTTTAAAGCAGGTACCCTCTTATTTCCGTGTGTTGAAATGCTAGTTGGGCGGAGGGGTAACACCCGGTGCCCACACACGACGCAGGCCATGTCCAACCCCCTACCTTTAAGGTTGGGTCAAGGTCAAGCGGCCACGTTTCCGTGTGCGACAGCCTTTTTGCTGACATACATACGAGTTTGTTGACATTCGTCAACTGCATTTGTTAATAATGATTACAAATTATGGTTTTCTGTCTTCTTCACTTTAAATAAAAATGATAAGTTCAAGATTTATTCATCGAGTGATTAGTAAAGATAATGGAACCGAACCTAAATTTAATTGCCACACAAAACATCTCTGAAACAGTAATAAAATGTTAAACCATAAAAGACAAACGAGGTAATATATGATGGTTTTAGTACGCAACAGTAAATCGAAAGAGTAAAATATTAATTAATTAATTATCGAGATTGAAACTGGTAATCAACTAATGGTGTGTTGAATAAAACGGATAAAAAATCGGCTGTTGTGTGATGATAACTGATAATGCTCTTTAAAGGGGCTATGTCGTCGAAAAATTGGATTCCTATTACACTATAAATGATATAAATACGCTTTATAAAGACATGCGCATCAAATAAATAAAACAATATATGCTACAAAATAAGATATTTGCTAAAAACAAATTAGCAAACAAGTCTGAAAAATTAAAACCCCAAGCATGGATAGAACTCACGACTCAGGATTCATACGTAGAAATGACAGTAGACAGCGATTTAACCAACTGCGCTATCATACATGGTAGAGGTAGAGGTTAAACTATGATTATAGAAAATACTCACAATTATGACATTAAAAGGGCCATATATATATATATATATATATATATATATATATATATATATATATATATATATATATATATAACCTGTTTTAACCATTATAATATGTAAGTATTTCAGATTTTTTAAAAAGAAATTGACCCCCTAAGGCCTTTTTTTATGACACAGTCCCTTTAAGTAGACTTTTGCTAGACTGTTATTATTTGAGCCACATAACGGTGTTCTGTGTTTGCCCCAATAGTGCTTCTCTTCTTAAGAACTTGAATCATCAAACAAACAAACACAACGGCGATATATTTGTGATGATTGTTTTATGCATTCGTCAGTCACTTATATTGTAGACCAAATATTTGATCGAAACAGATCGCTATGGAGTGTTTGTTATGTAACGTACTCAATCAGAAACCATACCAAGATTTACATAAGTTTCTAAACGACCAATTGACAAGAAAAACGTTTTATTGAAACAAGTTAATAAAGTATTTAAACAATCCTACAACAAAATGACAACGTGTATTTCAACATTATTCATTCAATTTACAAGGGTCACATTCGTTTGTTTAACGATTTTCTTGTTAAAGGACGTGGAATGTTAAAGGCACAGTGATGTCAAAACAGCGTATGATTTAATTCTTGTACGAGTTTTTGCTGAGTGGACTAAGTACAGTGGTTAATAGAACGAAACGCCCTAAATGCAGCAAACTACATGTAACTAAACCATGAATTTTGATTACGTACATTGACAACACTAAATTTTGAACTTTGGTAGTATTGCAGGCAATTTGTATATATCCGCTCTCGAAAAAAAAACATAATGAAATACACCTACAAGAAATAATTCGAAATGGAATATAACAATAAAAAGGAGGAAAGAAAATTAATGTTACGAAATAAAAAATCTTTACAATAAAAAGCAACACGAAATACTGATGGAAAATATGTCAATGTTTGTTTTATTTTTGTGTCGGTTCTTGAAAACTTCTGGATCAAAATGCTTCTGAAGTTTACTTTCTTTGCTTTTAGAAATAAAATCTAAACAAAATCCGAAGCTCTAGATGGAAACACACGCAACGTCCATCAGCCAACAGCCATCCGCGATATGGTGGTAATGTACCTTGGCTGTCTGGATAGCGCAGTGGTTGGTACACTCCCTTCTCACCGAGGCGTCCCGAGTTCGCTCCCCACACGGCGCATGTGAGTTTGGTTGGTGGTCACCATACCGGACAGGGGTGATTTCCTCAGGGTACTCGCCCCCCCCCCCCCTCCACAGCACACGACCACACCAAAATTCAAAAATTAAAAATATTTCAGTAAAATATAACTAGCTGGAAATTGCAGCTATGATTCAAAGTTCGTTCCAACTTTCGATGAATCTAAAAGTAAATTAGGCAGGGGTAATGGGACACACCCCGGGTTCTTACATAATGACGCTTCGGCTCGGAAGGACCTTATAAACTCCGAAATACACACAATACTCACGGTAATGTACCTTTTATCCGCGACATAGCTAGCATACCAGCGCCATCGCGATATGGTGGTAATGTACCTGCTAGCATACCAGCGCACCGCGATATTGTGGTCATGTACCTTTAATCTGCGACATAGCTAGCATACCAGCGCCACCGCGATATGGTGGTAATGTACCTTTAATCCGCAACATAGCTAGCATACCAGCGCCACCGCGATATGGTGGTAATGTACCTTTAGTCCGCGACATAGCTAGCATACCAGCGCCATCGCGGGCTGTTAAAAGTGGGAGGGGAGGTGATTAACGTTCGAATGGGAAACCCTACACGGCATCTATAAGCCGATCGACATGCAGCCAACCCCGGTACTTCAAGTACCCCATGGTGTGAAAGTTAGCGTCGAATTTCAGTCCGGTCAGTTATTTATGATAACAAAGTCATGTTCAACGATTTGATTACGACTTCATTGATGGCTTGCATTACGTTATGATAAAGGATTATCTGTGAACAAAATCGGATCAATGTAATACGTCGAATTTTGTTGAACATAATTTTAATAACCTGTACGTTATTAAATAAGCAAAATTATTTTTTAATTTGCCCTACAAAATGCTTTGAGACACATTTTGAATATTTTCGTAGTACATATTTTTAGTGGAATTAGATGAATACGGGTTATAGTGCCGGGAATAAATCACAATTTATTAATTACAAATTAGTATTGCAATGTTCCAGAAAAGAGCTTTATGTACGCATATACATGTGTATTAATAATTATATTTATATAGACAGTTTGAAGATAAATTTATTTATTAATGTTATTATTTATAATGCGTTTCTTTTTTTCTTCTTTTTTTTAAATAAATATTTTAATAATTTAATTTAATAATTGATGGAGTGTATCAGCTCTCAGGGTTTTCATCGCAAATAAAAACAAGAGGGCCATGATGGCCAAAAGCACTCACCAGAGAACTGGTACAGATAAAGACCATACTGTTGTGACAGGTTTGAAAATTAAGGTATCTGAACAATACGCAGAGGGGGATAGGATCAAATGTGTATGAGTTGGGTAGTGGATGTGCGTTTTTTCTTGCTAATGGTTCTCAACTTATTTTTCTCGATATTCTTACCTGACCCTTTTTCATTATGTCATCGACAATTCTGGAAAATGCAGAAACAGTAGATTTTGATGTCTTTTTCGCAAACAGTTTTCGAGAACTAGTTGCAATGCGATAATTGCGATGGCTGTGCTATAAGGTAAAGTTTTGCTTTTTTTAATTTTCTGTCCAATGATGATAAATGATGTTAATGCAGGCTCTGAAGACATCAATGTTGCATATATAAATAACTGCATGCAAGTCTTGCAACTGTTGGAAATTAAATTTTATCAATCAATTTTTATGGTCATGCGCAAACTGTGTAAGTTTGGTTAACATTGAATAACAAATTGTGTGTGCAAGCCAGTCATTGATAACTTGTTGATGTTTTTTTGCCAAACACAAGGGGCAATAAGTCTGGTGTTTCTGGCCCGATCCTGCTTATATTCGACTTCACCTGTACTCTAACGTTCATATACAAAATGTACAGGATTGGTGAAGATTGGATGAAAAATGAAGTCTCTATCCTGTCCATTTGTTGCATATTTCATTCACAAAAAAGGGCAATAGCTCAGGTGTTTCCGGTCCAATCTTGCGTATATTCGACTTTACCTTTAATCTTATGGTCATAGACAAACTGTTCAAGACTGGTGAAGATTGGATGGAAAATAAATTCTCTATCCTGAATAATGTCCATTTTTGCATATTTGTTCACAACAAAGGGCAATAACTCTGGTGTTTCTGGTCCGATATTGCTTATATTCGACTTCAACTGTAATCTCATGGTAATAGACAAACTGTGCAAGATTGGTGAAGATTGGATGAAAAATGAAGTCTCTATCCTGAATAATGTCCATTTTTGTATATTTTTAATAAACAAAGGGCAATAACTCTGGTGTTTGAAACATGATCTGGCCCATTTTTGACATCTGCTGAGATCTGATGGTCATACACAAACTGTGAAAGTTTGTTAAGATTGGATGGAAAATAAAGTCTGTAAGTTGGAAAAGGGCATTTTTGCACTTTTTTTGCACGAAAAAGGGGAAATAACTCTAGTGTTACTGGTGTGATCTGACCCAATAACAATCCCATCCGAGTTTTTATGGTCATACACAAACTGTGTAAGTTAGGTCAAGATTGAATGAAAAATGTACTCTTTATCGCAATAACGGTCCAAATTGTTGACTGCAGACGGACGACGGACGAAGCCGGAGAGGTCCCCAATACCAATAGCTCACCGAGCACTTCGTATTCAGGTGAGCTAAAAAAAACACGAATGAAATCAAATAGATACAAGCAATGGGTTCCATAAATTGCGCCAATGTGTAAAACAAATCTACGTCCATTAATAGGCTCAACTAGCAACCATTCTATATGTACATGGCTCATCCACTCATCGCCAAGTTTGTTTTACCACTGGCCAAAGAAAATTATGTTTGGTTAAAATGTGTCTTCATAAAACCATTTTAATTTTAAATCTTGCCAGGGTGAGCCTTCAATAAAGCCAATAACGCACGTTAAATGTCGACTGTTGTTGTTTTTAAACTCGGTTTTGTTTGTATTTGATTTATAGTAGTATTCCCTGTATATGATTCATAGTAGTATTCCTTGTGTTTGATTCATAGTAGTATTCCCTGTATACGATTCATAGTAGTATGCCCTGTATATGATTCATAGTAGTATTCCTTGTGTTTGATTCATAGTAGTATTCCCTGTATATGATTCATACCTTGTATTTCATTTATAGTAGTATTCCCTGTATGATTCATAGTGAGTATTCCTTGTATTTGATTTATAGTAGTATTCCCTGTATATGATTCATAGTGAGTATTCCTTGTATTTGATTTATAGTAGTATTCCCTGTATATGATTCATAGTAGTATTCCTTGTATTTGATTCATAGTAGTATTCCTTGTATTTGATTCATAGTAGTATTCATTGTATATGATTCATAGTAGTATTCATTGTATATGATTCATAGTAGTATTCCTTGTATATGATTAATAGTAGTATTCCTTGTATTTGATTTATAGTAGTATTCATTGTATATGATTCATAGTAGTATTCCTCATTGATTTGGTTCAAACCCACTGTAATCGCACAAAGTGATGCTGGAAATTAGGGGCACAGATAAGCAGTTCCAGAAGTATTTCTACTATCATTTCTCGAATGATTAATTGGGGAACAATTTAAAATATATAATCTTAACTAACCACCGGTGTCTGTTTCGAATGTTTTATTGCTAATAATTACGAGCACCACATAGCGCGCAATAATACACGATACTGGGACTACTTTCAACATGTCATTATCGTCTGCAGACCAACCGCAGGCGTCTGGGGCGCGCGCCACAAACGTGATCTGTTGATGACGTCATACTAGAGATAATTCACACAAACGTACGAAATACTAAGAACGATAAACGCGTCTCTTGAAATCAGGTTCTTCAACTAAAATAGGTTTTTAAAACGGACAATTTAACTTCAGTGTATGCTTTTACTATACAGACATGGTCAATTAATCAAACAACCGTTTCTGTGTTCTTATATACCAAAATAATTAAGCCATTAATTTCTAAACGTTTTAATTGAAATACAGAAGGCACCTGCCCACTTTTGAACACACGGACAGACCAAAGTCAATACAGGCGTCGTGTCTAATATTAAGTGCACTTTTCTGTTCCACTGTTTAGCTTTCAGACTTTTTATAACAACTGCATTACAAATAAGAATTACAATAATATACGCTATACTTTTTTTAAACTTAGTTTTATATTTGACGTCGCGTCAGATGTTGGCGTAAATTTGTGAAACATGACGTTCATATATTTACTCCAATAACTCGACGTATATTGTATGCTTTTCAAAAGAATGTACGATCTATATTGAGAAAGTTAGATATTTTTGTCAAAATAACATTTTTAAAACACGTTGTCTTATAAGTATTATAATTTAGTTGAACTTATATCGTTCCCCACTGCTTAGCTGCAATGACATATCAACTTTCAAGTACTAAAAGAGAATTATTCATTTAAAACATTGCCTCTAAACCCGCTTTGTTTATTGACACTCAGTATATTTAATATTTATTTAAAAAAAAGTTCGACTGCTATCGATTTGCAGTTTTAAAACAGTCATTTTTGAGGCACAAACGTTAACGGCCCGTCGCAACTACAGCCACTTTGTAAAATGACTTTTTAAAATAATTTGATAGTGTATTATCTCATTTCAAGTTTGCAAAATAAAAATGGACAAACGCATTTCCTGTATGTCACATTTTAAGTAAAAATTCCAACTAAAGCATATCCATTCAGTCAAAACTTTAGTAATACATGTATATGTAATTGTCTAACGATCCCATTGATAAGAGCGTAATATCATTGTATACACTAGTATTTTAACCCAAAATACACCAATTTGATCAAATGAGGTCATTTATTCTGAAATTTTACTAAAAATACACAAGCACATTACATAATATATATTATACATGCTAATTCCAAGGTTCACAAATCGACAATGAGCGTTATTAACATTCAACGTTAAGTGTTACAAAACGGCTAGATGTAGAATTTTCGTTATTTCGGCATTAAAGTAGAACGTTAATAAACCAAAAATAATATTTTCATGATCTCGGAGGTGTGAACTAGTTGTTTTTTTTCTAAAATATATTTATTTGGTTAAAGTATATGTACATAAACTGATTCATTAAATGCATGCATATACAGTTTATGACTTTTTTTGCAAGTGTTACATCACGGCTAGACTTTAATTATAGAAAATGTATCGTTTTTACCCTTATTCAATGTAAACGAAATGTACAGTGAACGAAGATAGATGAGTGAACTTTTGATCCGGTCAAATAGTGAGGACTTTTCTGCGCACCTGTCAGGATATATTAGAATCAATGAAAAACATGTTTTAAAGAAAATAAAATTTCACCTTTTTACCACAGATATACCTTATCACATGTTATATACTTCTTCAGCGACTTCAATGAAGTAAATGTTACATTATATTTTGAAAGTGACGTAAAATTGCTTGAAGAATTTCTTAATGTAAAAATATTTATATTTAGGCGAAAATTACGATTTTAGTTTACTAAACACGCGTGCTATGTTACATCTCACCCGAACGTTGATTTGACATTAGCCGATTTTCTTCCGTTTCAACAACTTTAAATTGTATTTTTCCAAATGAATGATATTCATTCAGAAAGTGCAGTGTTTGGTCTTTCTTGTGATACCAATGTTGTTTCAATCCTATTACAACTAAAATGGCTGCTTTAGCTAACAGCATATCACGTAGGGTGTCAAATGTACGCCAATAATTTGACGCGACGTCCTTTACGAACTTCGGTGATGGCGAATACTTAATATCACGGAAATATTAATTCATGCAGTTAATGTTTTTGTACATGTTGCATTAGAGAGTTACATATGTTGAAATAAACATCATCTATATACAAGTATCTATCTTATTGTGCCGTTGTATTACGCACGTTTATTTTGACTTTTTAAAAGCTAATGAAACAAATACTAGTAGATTGTTTTTCTCTGTGGTACCCAACGCTGTTTCATGAATGCTTCTAAGCGGAAGTGAATACATCAACACTTCGCCCGGAAGTGACACCGTCCATTAAGGCGCGACCAATTAGAACACTGAGTGATGACGGATGGGAAGTCACCCGAGAAGCAGACGAGAGTAAACACCTACTCTTATAGGAAGCCGAGGAAGATTGTAACAGTATCAAAGCATTGAGCAATACATCTAGTAACATTTTAATAAATTATTATGCTGATCAATCAGTAAATCAGTCAATCAATCAATCAATCAATCAATCAATCAATCAATCAATCAATCACAAATCACCAATCAATCAATCAATCAATCAATCAACTGATTTATCAAACTATTCGATACTTGTAGCGTTCTTGCGCACATTCCTGACTCTGGTATATGTTAACGCGTGATTAGCCTTGATTCCTAATCTCACCGTCATACTGGAGGTGGGGGAACATTTCAGTCAATCAGAAGTGGCGAAATAAAGATCAGATCACTCACCAAGGGCAGACAGCCCTCTATTTGATAGCACAAACATCTCGTGCGACGCCCATCGTGAACCTCTACTTGCCGTGTTTACAACGGCGCACTGGCCGCGAAGCTTCTGATAAAGCCTTTCTTAATCTTTATTAAAAACGATTCAAACTTTCTAAACTATTCTACTTATTTAATCTGATAAACATTTTAACCATGAAAAATGTCACGCCATACAAAGTATTTTCATAATCACTGGAATAATTACTCCCTTAATCGGCCGCATCTTTGATGCTTATTTTGATAGATGCTTCCACTGATTTTACTAATTGCTTTCAGTTCTGGATACAAAACCGTGTTTATGTTCTACCAGAGCACGGCCCGTTGCGTGTTGAAACGGAATGTTTTAGGAAAGAATGACGCATAGTCCAGATCTCTTGGTACGTAATTGAGGTGAAACAAGTACGAATAATCGCTGAAATTTGTTAAAGGTCGAGGTTTGCGTTTAAGAAACAATTAATTTTTATTAACAAACCGCTACATTATGTTATGAAAAAGCAGAGCCTTCAAAACGCGATGATCGGTATGGAAAGTATGTTTTAGAAACGATTGCCAGATCAGATATAGAACATGGTGAAAAATCTTAGGGTAGGATAAAATTCATTGAACGATTGGGGAATAAAAAAAATCAAATATATGTTGCAAGCGATGTGCTATTAATAGAATGATCAGTTCCATCGCATGTGTGCGTATTTTTTTATGTCCTTCTAGACCCGCTGTGTGTTCCTTCACCCCGAGATTTTCACTGACATGTGGCTCCAATTTTGTACATTGGAAACCTTAAACCGCTATCGATAAACCGAAATCCTCTCCAAACCGGACAAAATGTATGTTCCTGTTCCGTTTTTATGTAAAAATCAATACCTGAATCCCCTTCATTTTAGAAACCGGTCCAACTCTCTAGCATAATTGTTTATTGCCAAACGTAATTTAAAGCCTCAAAACCGTTCTTGTCTTAGTAATTACGTAGTTCATCACAAAGGTATTAGTAATTTCCGGCGTTTTTGTTAATTTAGCTGGAAGCTTAATGTGGTCTTGTGCTGTTGGGGAAAACCTTAGAACCTGTGGAAACCCACCTGTGCTGTATAGTGCGTTGGCGACCACTGACCAAAAATCAAATGGACCACGACGGAAAAAAGGTGAGGTGAGAAGCGAGTGTACCAGCCACTGCCTAGATCAATTTGTGAATTTCACATATATATATAATTTTAATGTTGCGTATATATTGGGACAAAACATAGGGACCCAACAGATTTTTTTTTTACTTTTCTGACCCTAGGGTAAGGGTTAGAGTTAGGATTAGGTTTTGGTTCCCTCAGTTAAGGCTAGGGTTAGGTTAAGGGTTAGGTTTAGAGCCGCAATTGTTGCTAGTTTAGGAGTTGGTCCTACGATTACTGGGTCCGTCCCTATATTCGACCTATGGGAGTTTATAATGGGCAAGACCCAACGTAAACTAAAAAGACATGTTAAAATTCCACGTAAGCTATTTCCAATAGATCGACTGAAAGTGACTTAAACATGTACTAACTAACTAACTAACTAACATATTAACTAACTAACTAACTAACTAACTAACTAACTAACTAACTAAATAAATAAATAAAATAAATACATAAATTTGTAGTTGACACCTTATATAATGCATTATAAATAGAAACTTACGGAAAAATATTTTTCCTTGCATGGAAATCTTTTTCTGGAACACGTCTCCTTGCGCATGCATCTCCCAAACTTTTTCAGACACCGGAAGTCGTCTTGGATGCACTTCCGGCACGAGGGCTCCTCCACGAACCGGCAGGCGCTACAGGAAGTGTGCTGGCACTTCGTCTGGCATGGCTGTAGGAGCTCCGCCGCGTCGCTATAGCAGAAACAAAAAAATAATATATTTTTCTAGCATTCTTCTTTTAAGTTACATTTTTCTACAAAGTCGCAAAAAATAAATGTATAACTAGAGCTATCACTAAAGGTGTTTAATACCACCACATGCTGCTTTAATACAGATGAAGAGGTTTGCAGTTGTAGTTCTTTGACGCAGAACAATATTTGTTGACTGACAAAATGACCTTCATAAGGGAACAAATGGGCTTGAAAAGAAAGTACACTTTATGCGCTGGACAACTATTTTGACCTTTTACCTTGAATAGTAACCTTGAACTTTCAGCTACAGACCTGTTTCTTGTTTGTGTCTCATAATGATCATCACTCCAGACAAGTTATTTAAAAATATTTTAATGGTGGACAAAATTATACTTTCTACAATAATTTCATTCTTATATTTTACCTTTAATTATGAAAACAAATATTTGACCTTTGACATTGAATTGTGACCATGACCTTTACAAACAAGCATGGGTCATGTACGGGACACATCGTCTGGACATCGTCTGGACATGGGGAATAATGATCTGAAATTATATTAAAATCATTCCAGGCATTAAGAAGTTATGGAGCGGAAACAAAATACAAATATTTGACCATTGACCTTGACCTTTGACAGCGAGCATGTGTCATGTACACATCGTCATGTACACATTGTCTGGTCATGGGGAATAATCAGTTACATTAAAATCCTCCTGGACATTAAGAAGGTATGGAGCATACATATATTTGACCTTTGATATTGAAATATGACAAACATGCACGGGTCATGTGCATGACACATCGTCTGGTCATGGGGAATAATAATCTGAAGTTATATTAACATAAAATCATTCCAGGCATTAAGAAGTTATGGAGCGGAAACGTAATACAGATCTTTGACTTTTGACATTGAATTTTGACCTTGACCTTTGACAGACAAGCATGGGTCATATACGCGACATATCGACTGGTCACGGGAAATAATAATCTGAAGTTATATTAAAATCTATCCATGCATAAAGAAGAACAGTGGGAAATGTTATGAGCGAGTATGAAAAAATAAAACATAATACGAACATATGGTAAACTCAATGTCTGTGAAGTACCGGTATGTGCAGACAGTAAAGAAACCTCAAACAGAAGCTGTTTTCAGTATATAGTAAGGTTATATTTGTGTATTGTTTTGTCTTTATATGCACGATCACAACACTTAAAACACCAATTGCTAATCTTAAACATTAATTGCAAGTGGAAAACCCGTTCTTAACGCACGTGCGTAAAGTATCGTCCCGGATCAGCCTGTGCAGTCCGGGACGACACTTTCCGCTTTTATGGCATTTTTTGTTTCAAGGAAGTCTCTTCTAAACATACATCCACTGTAGGTGGAAGTGCAGTCCCGGATTAGCCTGTGCGGACTGCACAGGCTAATCCGGGACGACACTTTACGCACATGCATTAAGCCCGGGTTTCCCACGACATTGTGTATTATGATGAAGTGTAATGTCGCTTAAAATATGGACACCACAAACACCATAAGGCTTTCTAATGACATTAAGTCGAGGGCAGAACAGTGTGCGCTATTCACATAGTTACAGCGCCACTATCGTAGTTGTAAACGCGCCAAGACCCATATCCTGGGTAATATTTCGTCACCGGAAAGACAAACATGCGAACTGACGGACAAAATAGATAATTCGTTGCGTGGATAACAGTCATATTATAAATGTGTTTGATTTCAAGATAAATCGTTCTCCAAATAGTCATTATTCGGCAATATTATCGAAAAACAACACTTACGAAGAACACCTTTTTCTGCTGGTGTAATCTGAGTCTTAAAGGGTTACGTATATCTATTGTTGCGCAAATAATTAGTTGTTATGTTCGGTATCGTTGTTCTATTATATCTAAAGCTACAGTCACACCAACGTCGCGGACTGTGGCGGACAATCCCGGACCTTATTGAGTCCTTGGTTGACCGTATAGGGTCCTTGAAGTTCCTTGATGGTTCTTAATGGTCCGGCGTGGTCCTGATTGGTCCGGGCACTGTCCCAGAGGTTTTAGACATGCTTAAAACGACCGGGGTGGTCCGGGAAGGTCGATCACACAGTGTTGGTCCGTATAGCAGCCGTGTTGGTCCGTGTAGTAGCCGTGTTGGTTCGTGTTGGTACCGTGCAGGTCCGTAATGTTACCGTGCTTGTCCGGGGCAAACCGGCACATTATGTCCAACAGGTTGTGAGCCCATGATCACCCCGGACACAAGACGGTGCCTTTACGGACCCTTAAGGGCACAGCACGTTTTATGCCGGAGCTACTAGGTTTGATCACGGATGCTTACGGTCCACCACGGAACCAACACGGTTTCAACACGGTTTCAACAGGGTTGAGTACGGATTGTCAAGGAGCATCACGGATAAAGACGGTGACGATACGGATAAACACCGTGTTGATACCGTGTCGTCCGCAGTGTTACGGTGTTGTTTCCGGCATGGTCCTGGACAGTCCAGGTGAATCGATCGTCAAGCGGACCGTCAACGCTATTAATACGTGATTTCATCCAGGATCACCCCATATCAAGACCCCGCTTGGTCCGGTGTTATCTTGGGTAATCCTGGATGGTCCGTGTATGGTCCGGCGTTGTTGTGACTGTAGCTTTACTAACTTGAGTTACTCATACGATGATGTAAACATAATATAAATTTACTCATTCTGGTGAAATACTAACTGGTGCAAACATCGATAAACAATGAAATCAATTAAATTAAACAATTACTAACATGCATATGATAAGTATATGTAATACCTGTTATACATTTGGGAGGTAAATAAATACAACTACGTTTCAAAGTTTGAATCGTGAGACTTTGAACAGCGATTGGACATGACTCGATGTCTCTTTCATTAACATGTTTTCATAACAAAACAGACGCCGGATCAGTTTAAATGGGTAACAATTAAATCCTGTTGCATCACACAGTATGTACGTACAGTGCCGAGCAGATGGCCCGGGGGTGCTTGGTGCAGAACTCTGGCGTGCACTTGGGGCGGCAGGAGGGGCGCGCTTCCGGCGGCTGGTCCTTTACCTGCACCGGAACTGGAAATATAAACACATGTTGCGTGGTGTGGTCACGAGGATACAGGTATAGTATGCATTAGTTTAATTCTATTTATTTAAGCATGATTTTTTAGAAAGCTAATTACTGAGACACGTTCGAGTATGTTTTCTGGGTAGAACCAATTCAATTCAATTCAGTTGGCTTATTTGCTACATGACCACCGGCCCTTGCATATATGCATATACATGGACATATTTAAATTTACATTTAAGTGTAGTAATATTATGGTACAGCAACTCATAATTGTAAGTACAGTTAACACAACTGTTCGCCTTTCGAACGCATAATAGATTTACATACCAATATTTTTTATAACATTTTCATCACGTAAGGTCATTGATTTATAACATTTATTAATTGTACAGGAAAATGTTAAACGTGGTATCCATTTTACACAAAGTTATACATAATGCCAGAACCAGTATTAGGTGTCTTTTGAGAAAGATCATTCGAACACTTCCCGAGTAGGAATCGCACTCACGACCTTGCAAGGCGGACCCCATCGTACATGTACATTGCTGCATGGACTTGGCAGCAGCTGTTGAATTAACATACATAGGTTAATTCTGAGCCAATGTGTGGTTCGGCACGCCTTTAAACTGGTTTAAACACCCACTGGTTTTGCATTGACCGTTACAATGCGGTGACCCCAGTTTTAATCAAATATAGTGTGGTGGCCACAGTTTTAATCCAATATAGGGTGGTGACCCCAGTTTTAATCAAATATAGTTGTGTTGTTTGTTTTGTTGCTTGTTTCATGTTGTTTGCTATGTGTTTTGTTGTATTAGCTATTGCTCACTTGCCCTAAATAAAGGACCATTAGTCACCGCACGAACTTGGTCCCTAAGTGGATCCGTTATGCAGCGGCCCGGTTAGTTCACTCGGCCCTGTATGCGACTGGCTGCACAGTTTACTTACCATGTTACACTAATAATACCGACCCGTGATTTTTTTTCAAAGTTTCATAACTGCCTGTGCCCATGAAATTGGGAACTTTATCGCGACAAATTTCAAAATAGGGAAAGTTTTAAAAAAAAAATGTTTATTTTGTATGAAATGTGCATTTAATTCCCTAGCGGATCCAGGGGTGGGGGGCGCATATATATAAAACGGTAAAAACTGGAAATGAATGCTAAAAATGTTTTCGCTCGCTTCGCTCGCTCAATTTGTTAAAAGATACACATCAAATTCAGTAAAACAAACCCTACCTAGCACGACCCCTCCTATTTCTTACTTAAGAAAGTAGTACCGGCGCAAAATTTCTTTGAAAACAATTAACTATAGACAGTGGGTATATATACCTTTATTTGTAAATTATATAGTTTTCTTTTTTAAATTCATATATTATATAACGATGTCAGATCCAATACACCGTTGGCATAGGATACCACATAAAATACATCATACTTATCGAATAAATATGATTTAAAGTCGAAATTCAAGTAAAATTAATGACTACTTTCGAGTTTAAACAGTTTTGTCTTAATAAATAGTTTAGTTCTCAAAAATCTAAATTAAATCGACACACCTTTGTTCATTGTTCCACTAGCAATCACAACAAATTTCAGATATAAAGTGATAAAGTAGAGGCGTGTCCACAACGTTGACTCATAGTCCTGGCGATTTCATATTTTTCCGGCACCATAAGTCAGCGAAATTGACAC